>WBNM01020769.1:3946-17725 GCA_013399055.1 Ramphastos sulfuratus
TTTTCTTCTAACTCCTCCTCTGGCCGATCCTCAAAACCTTGGGGTAAGGTATAGGGGTGGGGAGAAGGTGGAAGGGTGGTTGGGAGCCCCTCCTGGGGTCTCTGATTTCTGGGAGGGGTGTTGTGTTTCTGTATTACCTTTACCTTGTATATTTCTGTAAATATTCCTGTATATAGTGTATATATCTGCTTGTACATTGTGCTGAGCTGTAAATACAGCTTCATCTAAACTTCCAGCCGGCTGAGTTTTAGCCTGGGTCATTTTACAAAGTGTGGGGGGGCAGCTAACTCCCTAACCCACATCAGCTGAATATTCCTGATAACCTCCTTCTCTTCCAAGTAGCTAGAGATGACATCCAGAAGGAGCTGCTCCATCATTTTTCCAGGGATGGAGGTGAGGTTGACTGGTCTATAGTTTCCTGGAACCTCTTTCTTGCCCATTTTGATTATTACAAAAGCTTTGTGAGGAATGTGTTTGAGTGAGAAAACACTGTTTATTGGAAGTCACAATCTAATGATGATGCAAGACACAAGAAATCAGAGAATTAAGCAAACTAAATATGGAGGGGGTCAGTGGTAGTAGCCATAGGAAATGGGGCTGTCCTGCTTACTCCTCCACAAAGATCCCTTACTTTAGAAATTAGCCATCTTCAGTTCGGGGTTCCTGGGGACAATTGTTCTTCACAAGTCAAATGAGTTCCTTTGGGAAGAAAATGGGTCCCTTTCCATATACATGACCAACATTTGAGAAACATACATTCTTATTTTTCTGGAATACAGACTTACAAGTTCTGAAGCAAATGTGTCTTTCACAGCACATACAGCAAGAGCACAGAGCTAAGGAATGAGATAATCTCTGAAATCCAGAAAGTCAGACTTTTGTATCAGCTTTCTTTATTCACATATTCAGTGAATTCATGTGTAACCAGGCTCGGTAAGCGAGGATGAAATCATCTACTTCAAAAATGGACCCTACTAAGAAGGAAGTGACCAGATTTAAATTTTTATTTCCAGAAGAAGATAAGCAATTATTTAGAGGCTGTTAGCCTTTATATTTGGGAAATTCAGTATGTTCGTGTTGGGGTTTGTTTAAGGTTTGTTTTATTTTATTTTATTTTATTTTGTTTTCTTAATAAAATGATGTATGCTTCGCATTAGAGCAATAACTTCTTGCCTTTTCTGGCTGTATTTTAAGTGAACCTTTCACTCAGGTCCGCATACCTCTTAATAAGCAGGTAATTTGTCTGTCAAGTGTCTTTCTGATATAGTCATACCTACAGAGAGAGCTACACTCTAAGCCTGTGCTGATACTTGTAAAATCATGGATTTTCCCATTGGTGAATGCTCACTTTTAATATTTAGTTGTAAATATGTTCCCTGATATAATTTTGATCCACATCAACTCTCTTGAGCAATACAGGAGAAAATTCAGGGTGTAGTATGTCTCAGTGAGTTTCATAGAATCATAGAATGGTAAGGTTGGAAGGGACCTCAAAGATCATCTAGTTCTAACCCCCTGCCATACACAGGGACACCTCCCACTAGTACAGGTCACTCAAGGCCTCATCCAACCTGGCCTTGAACACCTCCAGAGAGGGAGCATCTACAACCTCCCTGGGCAACCTGTTCCAGCGCCTCACTGTGATGGTTTGGGAGTTCTCCGCCCCCCCACACTTTGTAAAACAACCCAGACTAGAACTCAGCCAGCTGGAAGTTAAGGAATGAAGCTCTATTTACAGCTTAGCACAATATACAAGCAGATATATACACTATATACAGGAATATTTACAGAAATATACAAGGTAAAGGTAATACAGAAACACAACACCCCTCTCAGAAATCAGAGACCCCAGGAGGGGTTTCCAACCACACTTCCACCTTCTCCCCACCCCTATACCTTATCCCAAGGTTTGCCTTATGCACAAGGTGAATTTTGAGAATTGGCCCGGGGGGGTTAGAAGGAAAGTGGTTAGTGAGGTTACTCAGCAGAGAGAAGCCAGAAGCTAGACCACCTGAGACGCTGTGCCCCAGAGACTGACAGCCAGCCCGAGACACTGTGTTATCTATGTTTTGAGTTCTTATTCTTAAACATCTCAGCAAGCCTATGAGTGTAGACATCACCATTGTTTCCTTTTCTCAGCCTGTAATATAATTTTCACCATCAAAATATTCCAATTAGCCTCAAACCAGCACACTCACCACCCTCACTGTAAAGAACTTCCTCCTAGCATTCATTTTAAATCTCCCCTCTGCCAGTTTAAACCCATTGCCCTTTGTCCTGTCATTGCAAGACCTTGTAAATAATCCCTCCCCAGCCTTCCTGTAGGAAGTTTCTCCTGTAGGAGTTTCCTACAGCTAGTGTGGGGATCTAGCCATTCCAGTTTGAGGGAAGAAATAACATGGACAAAAACATATAAACCTGCATCAGTTTGCCTCTGGACCAGATAAGACACTCTGGTCTTTTCTGTGTGCTAATGTAGATGAGTTTTGGGAAACTGGCTTACACTGGTAGCTGAGTCCCCTTAGGAGCTCCAGGAGGTCTCACAACAGACAAGGTGCAGATCAGGCTCCAGCATCCCCAGCCAACAGACAACAAAAAGGATGTGCAGCTGCAGCATGTGCATAACTTGGAAAGCTTCATTAGTCAACAATGCAAGGGAATTAACAACCACTTTGCTTTTTTTTCCTTCTTTTGTTTGTTTGGAGATTTTTGGCATGCATGTTTCTGATGGTGACTGTGATCTGTATTTGCATAAGTATAACCCCTTGTGATGTGCATCCAGGTTTACTTGAGCTGTTTTTTTCTTAGTCCCTTTTACAGAGGGAAAAAAAAAAAAAAAAAAAAAGCTTTGGTTCTCTGGGAATAACATCAATGAATCCCAGAAACTATTTATTTTTCTGTGTACATAATGCACTTGTGCATTGTTCTTTTGGAGTAAAAGAACAATAAATGATTATTCTATCCTTGGAAGGGAAGAACAAAACTTCTTGATGGACACCACTAAGTGCTGTTAAAATTTAACAGTCAGTAAAATAAAACATTTGAAAAGAAATAACCTGGTTCAAACATCCTCTAAAGTGAATGTGGAACCTGTTGCAGACTCATGAGATGCTCTGTCTCTAACAATTGTGAAGTGATAGACTTTTCCTTTCTAGAATGAATCTACAATTCCTTGTGCCATCAGAGAAAAAACTTCGATGATGTATTAACGTGGCCCTGACCCAGCTGGTTGGCATGCACTGTCACTCCAAAATTCCATTAATAGGGTGCCTGAGGACATGAACTCAGTTTGACTAGAAAGCTTCATGTGTTTCAATTAAAAATGCATTTATTTAATTAATGTAGACATTAGAGAGAACACTGCTTTAAAAAGGAAGACTGAATTTGATAGACTGACTTTTTCTCCTTTTTCTGACATCAGGGAAATGTTACCTTTTTTTGCAAGTGTAAGATATAGGAAAGGGAGGAACAAAAGCCTTGCAAATTAGTAGACAGCAAGCACTGAGAAAGATGTCAGATCTATTGGACTCAAAATATTTGAGTTTAGAAGCTGATAGCTTTTTTTCTTTTTTTTTTTTTTTTTTTTTGTTAATACAGGTGATAAGACAGGGCTAATTTCATTTAAAGGGGTAAGAAACCAAGAGGGGGTTTGGCCACAACAGACGTTTACAGACATAATTTCAATTGTAGAATTAATGTTTTCTGTAATACAATAAATGGGACAAAGTTCTACCCTTGCTTATACCTGAGCCACTTCATTGAAAGCAGAATGTAAAGTGATGAAGGAAAAAATGTTGTTAATGGCAATTTAACCATGGATGTTCCTATTGTACCTAGTCTTTGTGGATCTTATTTCCAGTTTTAATAAAATGTTCTCCTGTCCTGACCAACTTAAATCACTTTAAAGACCATTTGAACTCCACAGCATAGTTAAGGGTTCATATTGAAATACAATTCATACTGCAAGTACAATTCCTTCTTCACAGCTCCCAGAAGATCTCATGAAGAAGGTACCACTTCTGTCCTGCTTTTATAGATGCAGTTTTCTGATGCAGCAATAGCAAAGTTAATTTTAAATAATTAGCTGTCATGTGGATTGTGGTCACAAATGGATACATCTTTCTTAAGACACTCTGTATGATATCCATTCTTATCAACCTAATGTAAACAGAGCTTTAGTTACCCACAGGCACACCACATAGATCTTATCTAGCACAGGAATACCAAATTAGCACTGACTGATTCTTAGGTAGCTATCAGCTAGCTGGCAGCTGTGATTTTTCATATCCAGTACATCTGTTCAATACCATATGCCAAGGCTAGATCTGGGGATTTTGGCACCTTGCTCTGGCTGGACAAGGTCTTTGACATGTTTTCTCCTTGATGTAAGACCAAACAATGAATAGTTTCAATTGCATTTGCACTTAGTATTGTCCAGTTTATTTATTTACTTTGAGCAGTTATATAAATGGGACAACTCTGCAATCTGATAAAAAGAGAGGAACTTTGATACATATCATGGAATAATGATGTGTCAGAGAGTGGACACACAAGTACTGCTTTTTGAGCTGCTGTCACAAAGCTTAACCTTGCTTACTATAAAGGAAAATTAGTAGTCCATAAAGAAGGGGTTTTGTGGCCTGTTGAAAGAAAGCCAAAATCCTAAGAACATAAAACACAGAATCTTTAAGATATAATGCAAACGGAGACATAATATCCCACAATTATCCTGACGATGCAGTAAAGCAACAAAACAGATTAGCTATGTTAATTTCTCATATATCACCCCTGCTGGTATCATTCACAAACCTATCCTAGCACCAGGGATACAATTCTCTCTTCCCTCTTCTTGGGTGTTTTTTGCTTCCATCTCTGCTAGCTCCTGAATTTGTGGAGATGCACAGTAGCTCAGAGAAGGAACTGATCCAGCTAAACTGCTCTTGGTGGGGTGGAGGGGAGCAGGGAGCTTATTTTCAGAGAAGACCATTTCCAATGTGTTTCATTATATGGTGGCTCAGAGGCTAGCTCTGCAACTAGAGAAGACTGGGACAAGCATTGGCAATTAACAATTCAGAAGAGCAGAAAAAATCCATTTTAGTGGCATCTTGTTTTTTTCCATATTAATTGATCTTGTTTTTTTCCATATGATCAGGTAATCATAGTCAAAATGGTGTTATGCAATGCCCACCAGAGTGTCTCTTTCTGAGGGACAGAAATTAAAGTAATTTAAAACTACCCAAAAAAATGCAGGTTTATTTTTGCTAGGATTTCATATGCAAGTTAAATGTGTTAAAATGTTAAATGGAAATCCCAATTTTAATAGATTGAGAACCACAGATTTCTGCTGTGTGGTCTCAGCTGTGTTTCTGAATACACATGCAAGGCAGTAGATCTTGTGTGTGACCAGCCTGCCTGCTAACATCTGTGTAGGAACAGGAAATGTCACAAACAATTCTGTGGGCTGATGTCCAAAGTGTAAGACTTCCAAAGACCCCAATACCCCAACTTGCTGATGTGGTCAGAAGTAACATCTGATGATGAACTGATTATAAGCAGCCTACATCCTACTTCTAGTGCACCAGGACTGATCCTGCTGAACAGTAGCTACCTTTGCACATGCTCCAGTTTACTTTGGAAACATTAATGAATGTCAAAACTATGTAAAGTATCTGAATACAGAGTGAATTGTAGTGGGGCATGGGTGTGTTGAGTTTTGGGGGCTTTTTTGGGGGGCAGGGAGGTTTGTGGGGATTGATTTTGGGAGATATTTAATTATTTGTTCTCCACCTGTAGAACCACCATCCAAATTCAGCAAACCCTCATCAGTTCTTTTTTTTTTCTTTTTCTTTTTTTAAATAAGGCATTGCTGAAACATAAAAGAGCAAAACAAGCCTAAGCAGAACCTCTCAGACCTGTGAGCATCACACATTTTCTTTCCCTCAAGTACACATACTTGAGGAAAAGGAACTCAAGAAAACTAAATGCTAAAGGTTATAGACATTATTACACACACTTCTTTCTCTTCCATGCTTTGTGGGGATGAAATGGCACACAACTTTTATCTTCTTTTAAATTATAGCTCTTTTTATTTATAAATACTTCAGCTTGAAAAGCTGTTAAAGGCAATAAACCACATCTTTCTGAGAACACAATTCCATTATTTAATCATGCCCAGAGGCAGCAAAGACACTGGGAAATAATTGTCTTTTCATCACTCAAGCATGAAAAGCCCAACATTGTTTGAAACCTAATTCTAACAAACCTTTAATATTCCAGTTCAGAAATCCCTTGACCATGGGCAAGTAAAATCTCATTTCTCAGTCCTTTAAAACAGTTTGATGAAGTATCCCAGAAGGCATAAGTTGTGTTTTCTTCTCTGAATTCTCTTTTTTTTCCTTTAGTCTGAAAGGTTTCACTTTTTACACCCATCTACCAAATCACAATTTCATTACTATGTTAACATCTCCACAAAAAAAATCATTCATTAATTTCTTCAATCTAAAAAATCTTTTCAATATTGGGGAAATTGCATATGAAGGAAACAGACCATGAGGAACAATACATCCAGAATTACTGTAGTTACACAATCATGGGAAGACTGTGTTGCTGCAATGGCACTGTTTTGGCACAATTTGCCTTTCTCAGACTAATGGCAGTTTTTCTACCTGATTAGGTAAGTATTTGCAGAACCTTTTACTATATTTTTCTACACCATGATAAAAGACTTGCCATATATCAAAAAGTCACAAGTTTCTGCCACTTACAAATAAATTAGCTGGCAAATGGTAACATTCTGTTTCATAATTAATAGGCCCAGTAAGTGAAAACACACACTAAGATTATCACAGTATCACAGTATAAGCAAGGTTGGAAGAGACCTCAAAGATCATCAAGTCCAACCCATTACCACAGACCTCGAGACTTATGCCATTGTAAGACCAGATGTCTTGTTCTGAATTTATAAGCACAGGTGAACAGAATATAAACAATAGATGAAGGGGACTGATATTGAATATAGGTGGCCCATAAATAGTACAGTTAAATTTTAATTCAGAGCTAAAGAGTACATATTCACTCTTAGAACAGTGACTCTTTAAAGTAGCTGTCAGGGGCACAAAGATGTCAGAATACAGATGGCAGCTAACTAGCAAGAACTCTTCAAATTTCTATAATGTCCATATGAATCTAACTTAATTATCATCTATATGAATACAAAACAAGAGTAATCCTTTGTCTTACAGTATTTTTCATAATTCTTTTTTAATAAAAAGAACATACACACAAAGTTTACCTGTGTAAACTTGAATAGCTGAACACATCAGTATTGTGTTCCTGTTAATGATAGCTACACACTCCTTAAAAAACGAATGACATATAACTGAGTAATGTAATTTCAGTGTGGTTTCTTCACAGATGATAATGCCTGTGAGGCGTTTCAAATACATGAATAAAAATATTATTAATTAATAAAGAATTTAAAATTAAGACCTTTGGAATATAGGGTACATCCAGTGCTTTTTATAGACTCTCTGACTAAATCAAGAGAAGCTGAGCATGGACAGAATAGGAACACACTTTAAGTTGAAATGCATGAGCTGCTCTTTCTTTGTAGAGCTCCAGAGAAGTAACTGGGCTATGTCGTGTTGCAGTTGAAAAGATCAGGGCCCAAAATAGCGCAGGTGGAACAGGGAATCCAAAATGACTTCTAACTCCTGCAAATACATGCATGCACTACCAAAATCAATCAAGAAAACAGGTCACCAACTGTAGAAAAGGAAGTGAAATAAAGACATTTTGGAGCAAAGATATAGTCAGTTTACTAACTGGGTAGTAGTTAGATGAGAATAATGCAGGGAAGAAAAGAATAGGAAACTAGTTATAGTCAAGATTTTAAAGGTAGGGGGACAGATTTATTTCAAGGAAGTGCCACCAAAAATAAATTGCTCCTGATCCTCAGTCTAAAATGTGGTGCAGTACAGCATTTTAACACAGGGCCAAATCTCTCATGATACACAGGTCTTTCTAAAAGTGAACAGAGGTAAGAGCACCAAACAGGTTGTCAAAGGCATTGCTACTTTTTTTTATAAAGCAAAGAAAGTTGCAAAAGGACAATTAACTTCTTTCATTTTTTTATGTTTGGGCACATAATTTTTCATTATAGTTATTAAAAAGTCAACCTGTCCTGGCTTTCCCAATAGGTACTGACTGGAACCTAGAAAATGCACATCTTTCTGTATGTTAAATTCCAAGCTTTTATTTGGCAATGTCTAAATAAAATCTTTGATTATTTCTTTCCGAAGGCTGTTCAGATTTATTTCGATTGTGTCTGTTTTTATATATTAACATGCGGTGCAACATCTCAATAGCTTTACATTTTTACCACAAAAAAAGAAAAAAACAGGTTACTGTAAATATGCATGTCTCACAAAGATTATGCCAAATAACATTAAACACTATCAAGGTACTACACAGAACAGAGAACAGCTAAACCCTTTATCTTCTGTCCTCATGGTATGCTATTTACCTTGCCAAATACACAGTGAAACTGTAATAAAGGGACTCAGTGAATGGGTTTTAAATTAACTGACAATTTGAACTTTGAATGATCATTATTTTGTGACTGTTTGGGGAACGTGATTGCTGGATTTAAAGACAGATAAAGACAAAAACTCCTCTCTTTTGACAAACCATTCCTCTAAAGACATTGACTTGTGGTGGGGTTTTTTTTTGTTTTTTGGTTTTTTTTTTGTTTGTTTTTGTTTGTTTTTTTTTTGTTGTTGTTGGGTTTTTTTCCCTCAGTAGAGAAATGATACTTAATCCACTGAGATGTGAAAATGCTATAAAAGATACTCTTTACAGGAGCACTTAGGTCACCAGGTTAAAGAAAGTGAATGGTATTCCTAATGGAAGATAAACGGTTGCCCTGTGGGGTTTTATCTGTCATACTAATCTCAAAAAGCATCTTGTATAAAAGTAGAGTTAAAAAGACTATTAAAGCAAGCTTCGCCACTGCAGTAAACTAATACCTGTGGCTTACCGCCTCTGCCCTACACATGTGAAACGTTTAAAATGGTTGGCAGGAAGCTTTTTCCCACATTTGGCTAGACATACTCAGTGAACCTAATGTGAGATAATCCAAAGCAATTCAGGTTCAGCAAAGGTTGGGAAAATATTATAGCGGACATAAAGCTTTGATGGAAAGCTCCTTTGATCTTGAGATTATAAAATACACAATTTCTAATCTGACAAATTTTTAGCTGCAAAGCAGAATATCTAAACATTCCTCTTTTGTCATAACAGTTTAATCCCTTAAGAATGTGATTTAAAGCGTTGGGGATCAAAGGTTACCACAAGATTTGTATGAAAGAGGAAACCTGCCTCAAACACCTAGATAGAAAAATGTGAAGGCCATTAAATTATATAACTAAATACTATCTGCAGATTGGCACTGCCAGGTCACAATCAGTTCAAGATGTGTCAAATATCCATTGTTCCAAACAAGCTTGTTCACTGAACAAATACTGAAGTAGCTATGATTATTTTAAACTTCAGATTTGAGTTAAAAATGACCCACATTGCCGTGTTTGAAAAATACAGTAAGAGGTTCTGTATCAAGGACTGAGGAGGTGAAAGGTTTTGTTCTGGGGCTGGTTTTGAAGGGGAAAGCCATTGAGTGCTGTTAATCTAGAAAAATATATTGTTTCTTTCTGCTAATCTTTCTTAGGCCCATAGGCTATGATAAAGCTGCTCCAGATGTAAAAATAATAATTTTAAAACTTAAACCATCTTTACAAAACATTGATTATCTGTTAGAAACAGCAACTCCTGTAAGGAAACATGAACAGCAAAAGCAAATGCAAAATTGTTTTATAAGTTATTCACATAACATGATTCAATATTGCAAGGCACGGTCAAATTATTGAATTTGACTTCATAAAACATGGGTTTTGGTGTTTATAAACTACAAAACATTTAACAGAAGATCATGGAACAGATCCTCTTAGAAGATCCGATAAGGCAGAGGAAGGATAGAGAGGTGATTTGTGACACCCACCATGACTTTAGTAAGGGCTAGTCCTGCCTAACCAAACTGGTGACTTTCCACAATGGGAGTAGCTACATCAGTGGAAAGAGAAGGACAATTGATGTCATATGCACAGACTTCTTCAAGGCCTTTGACAGTCCCCCACAATATGGGTTTGATGGGTCAACTTTTTGCTAGATATGGAACTGGCTGGATGATGGCACCCAGAGGGTAGCGGTCAATCACTTGATGCCCAGAATGAGATGGGTGGCAAGTGGTGTCTCTCAGGGGCCCACATTGGGACCAGTGCCATTTAATATTTTCATCAATGGTATAGACAGCGCCATCAAGTGCACCCTCAGCAAGTTTGCAGATGACACCAAGCCAAATGGTGCAGTCAATATGCCAGAGCAACAGGGTATCATCCAGAGGGACCTGGAAAAGCTGAAGAAGTGGGAACCAGGTGAATCTCATGAGGTTCAACAAAACCAAGTGCAAGGCCTTGCACTTGGCTCAGGACAATCCTCATTATCAGTTCAGGCCAAGGAATGCTGTGATAAAGAACAGCCCTGCAGAGAAAGACTTGGGGGTACTGGCGGATGAAAAGTTGGACATGAGTCAGCAAAGTGCAGTTGCAGGCCAGAAGGCAAATCTGGAATGCAGCAGAAGAAGTGTGGCCAGCAGATTGAGAGACATCATTCTGTCACTCTACTCTGCCCTGGTGATACCTCATCTGAAATACTGTGTCCAGCTCTGGGGCTCCCAATACAAGAAGGACATGGACCTGATGGTGAGGGTCCAGAGCAGGCCCACAAAAAGTATCAGAGGGCTGGAGCATCTCTTCTATGAAGACAAGCTGAGAGACTTGGGGTTGTTCAGCCTGGAGAAGAGAAGGCTCTAGGGAGATATAGTAACAAACTTGCAGTACCTGAAGGGAGCCTACATGAAGGATGGAGACTGTTTAAAAAGCCCTGTAGCGATAGTACAAGGGGCAGTGGTTTCAAATTAGAGAAGAGTAGATGTAGACTGGATGTTAGGAACAAATTCTTTACCACAAGGGTAACAGAACACTGGAACAGGTTGTCCTGGACATATTCAATGTGAGGTTCGATGGGGTTCTGGGCAACCTGACCTAGTTGAGGATGCTCCTGCTGACTGCAGAGGAGATTGGACTAGATTGGACTTTGGAGGTACCTTCCAACCTAAATCATTCTATGATTCTATGATTCTATGATTCTATGATTTTATGTCCCTCCCTAATGCAAGTGGCTTGGATTAGAGGTCCTTTACATTTAGAGATCCCTTCCAATCCAGTGCATTCTGTGATTCTATGAATGTTAATTTGAGTACCGAATCTACTAGAGCACTTAACAGCTTCTAACATCTTTAAAGGTTGAGATCCAATATCAGTTTTTCTATTTAAAAACAAAACAAAAAAGCCCAAACTCAACCAAAACCAAACCATTAATAAAACTACTCTGTTTTCCTTCCTTTAAGTTGAAAGTGAAGCTCATCCTTTGTGCTTTAAAAGACAACAAGTAGACATTTAATTCTGTGATTACTTGATTTCCATGGATCTGCACATTGGTATTTGTCACTAATGTTTGTAGCTAAATATCTTTATCCAAACTCCATTTTCAGCCTTTTAGACAAATTGTTCCCTACACTATAATCAGTCCTGATAAAGAGAAAAAGTCTGGGTGCAGAAGACAGAGTTTGAAATAATGGCTAGAATAGGGTTTTTACAATCATTATACAAAATGAATATAAATAGTGATGATTAACAGATGGAATGTCAATTTAGAAAGCATAACTCAGCACAATGTTTTGCTACAAAATGAGGAAAACATAAATCTTTGTGGTCAAGGTTTTTGGAAAAAAAAAAAAAAAGTTTTGGCTTATACTCTGCTCCCATTTGAGTCCACAGAAAACTTCTCATTCAGTGAAAAAAAAAAACAAAACAACATCAAAAAACAATCCCTAAGGCTGCATCTCCATAATTTAAAATTTAGAAAACATCATCTCACAAACAGGAGAAACATCAGTTCGTTACATAGTATTAATGCTTACATTTCTTAGACGACCTCAATGACTCTTTGGGTTTTTTTCTTGTCAAAATGTGCAACTAATTTTCTTAATCATACCAAAATTGGGGGTGGAGGATTAAAACAAGTGAGAAAATGAAAATGATAAAATAAACAAATAAACAAAACCCAAGCAAATAAATAAATAAAGAAAAAAACAACAAAACCCACAGATTTTGGTTCATTCTCATATTAGATGTAGTGAAAACAGCCTAATAGGTGCAAAACTTTCTAAGGAGGTTATGTTGGGGAGAGGGACACATACTCTAGTTGCACAAACCTAATTTCTTTTGGAAGCAAGTAGGTGCTTGATTAGAAACTATTTTAAAAAAATAGCTGCACAATTACTAGTCCTCCTGGAATCACAGATGACCTTCACATGCCCTTCAATCACAAAATGAGGTCTGACACAGCATAGAGAGGCAGGCCCATGGCTTTTAATCCACAAAGAATGAACTGAGAGCTGGGTGTCCTTTGAGCTCTCCAGAATCTGTAGGATGTGATTCTGCCTGGCTCCTTACCTGCTCAGACATGAACATTACATCTAGGGATTATCTGGTCTTCTCCAAAGTATTTCCTTAGGGTGCTTTCTGTTTCCTGGTAGTATACAGTTTGGACAATTAAACTACATAGACTTCTGTATAAATCTCGGATAGCGTTATAACAAACACAATTCATTTCAAAAGGCAGCACACTGACCATTAAATCCCCCCTTTACCATTCTCTGTGCCTATGAAATTCTATTCGTATTTCAAGACTACAGGGTGTTCTCGAGGAGAACAATTTCAGATGTTCATTTATGTGCTGACATAGCACAGTAAATAATCCCATAACATTAAAAAATGCTTTCAATGTACTTACTTCGCTAAGTGTTATCTATAGTTGAATAGAGTTGATAAAATGAATCATCATCAGGATGATGTTTTACACAATGTATCTATTATGGTTACAACTCATTTAATTTCAGCCACAAAAAAAAAAAATTTGCAGAAGTTTCATAAAGTATTTACATGTTTTCATTAGATATGTTTTCATTCATATCCATCAGAATCAAAGTGCAGACACTGAAGAAAAACTGTGAGGGAAATGGGAAGCTGAGAGAATACTTAGGCTGAAATGAGCCATGTGACTGACCCTGAAACAATTCAGTTGTTGCCAGTACAGCTGTCTTTGATGTCAGCCAAACAACCACATTCTCCTGCCAAAAAAACCCAACCCTTCGTAGTTTGGCATCAGGGTTTTGCAATCAGTTTGTCACAATTTCAGAGCAGTTAGTTGGTTTGATTTTTTTTTTGGCTTGTTTGGGGGGGGGGAAGTGGTGTTTGGGTTTTTTTGTTTTGTTTTGGAGGGATTGTTTTGTTTTGAGGGGGTTTTATTTGGTTTTTTTTTAAATTTATTTTATTTTTTATGTGACTCCTCTC
The DNA here is from genome assembly GCA_013399055.1 of Ramphastos sulfuratus. Classification (NCBI taxonomy): domain Eukaryota; kingdom Metazoa; phylum Chordata; class Aves; order Piciformes; family Ramphastidae; genus Ramphastos; species Ramphastos sulfuratus. Next base: position 17,476 of record WBNM01020769.1, read on the forward strand.
TAATTTTGATGAGTTCATCTTATCTGTTTCACATAGTGTCTTGAACAGTCATTACTTCCCTGACAGAAACCTCTTGTGCTGGTTTGAGGCTAATTGGAATATTTTAATGAAAAAAAAATTAGATCATAGGCTGTGAAAAACAAAAATGGTGATGTCTACTTCACTCATAGGCTTGCTGAGATGTATTAAAACAGGGACACAAACATAGCATAGAGAGTCTTGCTCTGTCTGGGAGCCTGTGTGTCTTCTG
>WBNM01020772.1:0-18995 GCA_013399055.1 Ramphastos sulfuratus
AAACCTGTAGTGTTGCATGGGGTCGTGACCAGAGTGCATAATCCAGAAGCTGATCTTGTTGAACCTCGTCCTATAGGCACTGGCCAATTGATCCAGCCTATCCAGATCCTTCTGAAGAGCCTTCCTATCCTCAAATAGATCAACACTCCCATATAACTTTATATAGTTTGCAAACTTACTGAGGGCATGATCAAAAATCCCCTTGTCCAGATCATTGATAAAGACACCAAACAGGACTCACCGCAGTATAGGACCTCCCCAGTTAGCCAGGACAGCTGGTAAATGATGGACAGTTCTTTGGTGAGCTTTTCTGCCACCTCCCTCAGTATCCTCGGGTGTCTGCCATCTGATGCCATAGATGGTATGTGTAAGTGATGCAGCAGGTCACTAACCATCTCTCTTGGGTTATTGTCGTGGTAGGCCTAAGCAGGCCAAATTAGGCTTGTACATATCCTGGCTTGCCCGAGCATGTTTGTCTGCTCTCCCTCCTTCTGTTTTGGGGAGAGCAATCGTGGGAGAAAGGACAAAGAACCTGGAGCCACTAAGTCTGGGGTCTGTGGCCTGCCCAGCAACTGCGGTAAACAAGGTGCACAGGGTTGCCTTGCGCAAGGCTGTGTTCTGCCCGAAAAAGGGTGAAGCAAGCCTATGGCTTCACCCAATATGGTCAAATCTTGGATAACTGCCATTTGATTGGCTATCCTGTGTCCAATGGCCCNAGTGATGCGAATTCTGAATGTTTAATATTAATAAACTATATTAATATTTTAAAAATATCATTCTCACAGTAATTAATTACCCCCTTCCACTACAGTTATGAGGCTTCATTCTGCTCCCTACTGCTATCTTCCAGCTCAGGGGGCTGGTTATCTAGCAACCAATTGGTCTCATTCCTAAAGACTGAAGCAAAGAAAGGTATTGTGTATCTCAGCTTTTTCCTCATGCTTGACCACTCTGTTTCCTCTGCATCCAACAAAGGACAGAGAGTCTCCTTAGTACTCCTTTTGTTACTAATGTATTTGTAGAAGCAGTTCCTGCTCTGTCAAACAGCTGAAGCCAGATTACTGTTCAGGTGGGCTTTGGACCTTCTAATTTTCTCCCTGCATAGCCTCGTAACAACCTTGTAGTCATCCCCTATGCCCTGCTCCTTATTCCACTGATTGTAAACTCTCCTTTTTTCGCCAAGCCGCAACAAATGTCTGTATTCAGCCAGGCCAGTCTTCTTCCCTGCTCACTCGACTTTCACCACAGAGGAACAGCCTATTCCTGCACCTTTAAAACTTCCCTTTTGAATAATGTCCAGCCTTCCTGGACTCCTTCATCCTTCAAGCCTGCCTGCCAAGAGACTCTGTCAACCAATCTCATAAACAGGCCAAACTCTGCCCACTGGAAGTCCAAGCTAGCAGTTCTGCTGACCCTCCTCCTTACTTCTTCAACAACTGAGAGATCTCCCATTCCATAATCACTGTTCCCGATAGTTCCCATCCATTACATCACCCACAAGTCCTTCTCTGTTCACAAACAGGGTGCCTTCACTAGTTGGCTCTATTACCATCTGTGAGGGAGCCAGATAGATGTTGGTCAAGTACTTGACATTTGCAAGGTGACATGATGCCCAGGTCTTTGTATTACACCACATGCAAAATGTTCTTCATATACTCTGAGGGCTGAAGAAAACAAGTGAGGTCAATTGCACTGCCACCTTCTCTGCTCTTTTCATGCTGAGCAAAAAGCAGCATTGAGCACACTAATCACTAATCAAGGTCACATTAAAGGACTTGTAATGTCTCCATATTTTAAATTGCTTCCAGTGCATTTAAGTCTGTCTGTACTTCATCTTTGTAGCCTATCTTCTGTCTCCTGTTTGCAGAATAGACTACTAAGACTATGCTAATTATTTGGTAAGTTACAGAGGATAAAATTGTTATGAAATCCTTAAAGCCAATTCACAGAAAGCTCAAACTGGAAAAAAAAATTAAATCCAATGATAACTTCAGAATAATTTGTAGATACTGAACTATGCTTTTAAATATATATTTGCATTTAATATAAGAAAGCTGACAATAGTTTCACTTTCTGGTAAATTGCCATTAGACTATAGTAAAATATTACTGGGAAATAAAGTTTAAAAAAAAGTAAAAGTCAAAGTGCAAAGTGCTTTCTGTCCCATTGTGCTTAGACATTGCACATTGTTTTACCTCTCAGCATACAATTTCTTTCTTTCCCCTGTCTTGTTCTCACATCCTTTTACCCTGAGCACTCTAACATTTCTGTGTGGTCATTTGGGTTTTATTTGTTGTACATTTAATTGCAGATTATCTGAGGGTGGTAAAACATTATGATTCACTTACTAAAGAAAAAATGCAGGTGGAGTAACTTTGCAATAATTTGTTTTGCTGTTGTATAATAGCCATGTCAGGGCATGTTTTGTTGTTTAGACTTCAGTACATTCTGTAATGTGTACTGTTCTCCTGTGTTCTACCACACCATGCAATTTATACATTGTGGAAGCAATTATTGCTGTGTTAACTGGGTAAACTGCTGTGCACAGTGCTTCAGCAAGGAAAGCGGGAATGCAGCCCTGCATTCACAGAGTCAGACTCAGCAATGCTCTACCTGAATGTCATTAGTTTATCCCCCTATGCAGCATTTTCAGTACCTCGAAGTGGCTTATGACAAACACACCTTGAATTTGTTCTGCGGCCAGCAGAAGGGTAACTGTGTCCTCCTCACCTTCTGCAGCTTGGTCTTTTCAGTAAGGCCATAGGTTTATTACCTGACTCTTCTTCAGGGGTTATGGAGTTATGACTGTTCCTTTCTTACAGTATCTGTTGATCATAATGCTATTTCACATTTATATAAGTCAAGGGAGGTATGAGGGGTCTTACATGACAATTCCTACCTGTGCTGGTTTAAGGCTAATTGGAATATTCTAACAAGAGAAATTAGAGAAAAAGGAAATAATGATAAAGTCTGTATCATTTATTGGCTTGCTAAAAGGGATTTAAAAGCCAAAATATAAACATTTTGTCCCTCTTTTGCCTTCTTTGCTCCCGAGCATTTGATCTCTTCTCTCTAATCTCTTCCACTAGCCCCAGCTAGCATTTCCAGATAACAAAGTAAGATTTGCTGGTTTTGTTTTCTGTCTGGGAAAGAGAGGGGAAGAGAGAGAGTGTGCCTTTGAGTCCCTTATGGGCAGCTTCTTTGTCTGGGATGGAATTTGGATTTCTGTATTATTTCTAATTTGTACATAATTGTAAACACTTGCAAATATATTGTGTATATGTTTGTAAATTTAGCTTTTGCAGTAAATACAGTTTTATCTGTAAATACAGCTTCCAAGCTGTTTGAGATGGTCTAGTAAATGGTTTGGGAGGGAAGTTTCTAAATAGTGTGGGGGGGAAGTTTCTTAACCCACCACACTCAGGTAATATTTGGTTATAAAAATATAATCGGTCACATATTGAGCCTTTACAGGTTTTGTTTCTGATTTGTTTGTTTGTTTGTTTGTTTGTTTTCAAGTTGGTTTCTAATAATGATGTAATTATTATTATCACTGTAGTTATTAAGAATAATGATAATAAACACTATCATTATTATTGTATTACAGTAAATCAAATGTACCAGAAGAAAGAAATATAGAGTCAACACTATATGAGCTGTTAAGAGGGTTTTCTGTGCCACTAGTGGTCAGAAAGCAGGAGGGACAACCTCAATCTTCTGTTGGATAGGCTACACAATTAGTCTCTTAAAAGCTGAGATTTTGAAAGTTGTCATCCTCCCTCTTCTGTAGACAAATTAAAAAAAAAAAATGTTCAAAAGGCAAACATAAGACTCCTGTTTGGAGAGACAACAAGATGTAGGGCACAATAAAACAGTCAGAACATCAGAAGGACACAGCCAATGAGTATAGGTGATTAAAACAGTGGAATTTTTTGAATGCCCAAAGCTCAGGATGACATGGTTGTAAAAAGTGTAAAAGCAAAAAAAGCTGCAGGAGAAAATACCACATATGCTTTAAGCACCAATATGTTCAAATATGTATCTTAGAAGTCTTCCACCTACAGATGGGATATTCAAGAGATTCTTTTGAAAAACAGAAGTTTTTTGTATCGTCATTTTTTTTCTTCACTTTTCCCACAGATTTTGTGGGAGCTGTGCACTGTTGAGAGGTGGGAGTGGTTCTTTGCAGTCACCAACAGTGCTGCCATGCATTGCCATTTGCAACTCAGTCATGCCTTTGGCAACCCCAGAACACTACCCTGCAACCCCACTGTGTTCCAGGGGGAACCTGGGATCCCTACTCCTGTGAGAAGCTGCTGTTTGATTGCTGCTGTCTGATTAAGGAGTAATTTATTTGTTACTCAGAAATACCTGGGATTTTTTGTTTGTTTATACAAGTACTCAAAATGGGGAGGGAGAGGGGAAAGGGAAGGAAAGGGTGTAAAAAGATCTCAATTAGCATTGAACTCCATAAATAGTTATGTCAGAAGAAGGGAGATTTCGAAATGTCAAAACATTACATTTCGAAAACGTGCAAGTAAAATGTTTTGACATTTTCAAAGTGAAATGCTTTATTAAAGAAATGGTGAAACTATTCATTTTGAGAAACAAACCTTTCCAGCTTAATATTTCAAAGCCCCCTCTCCATTTAAAAACTGCATTCATTAGAAGAATGAAGTCAGGAGGAGATCAAAACCTTCACAACTGAAATAAAATGCTTTCTAGTTTGACTCAAGCTGATATTGGCTGAATGGTCACATGTAGAGAGTGGTGATCAATGGCACAATGTCTACTTGGAGACCAGTGACAAGTGGCATCCCTCAGGGGTCAGTGCTGGGACCAGTGCTGGTTAACATTTTTGTCAGTGACATGGACAGAGGAATCGAGTGCACCCTCAGCAAGTTTGCAGATGACACCAAGCTGTGTGGCACAGCTGACTTGCTAGAGGGCAGGGATGCCATCCAGAGGTATCTGGGCAGGCTGGAGAAGTGGGCCCAGGCCAACCTCATGAAATTCAACAAGACCAAGTGTAAGGTTCTGCACCTGGGTAGGCACAATCCCTACAGGCTGGGTGGTGAAAGGCTGGAGAGCAGCCCTGAGGAAAAGGACCTGGGGNACTAGTGGGAGGTGTCCCTGCCTATGGCAGGGGGTTGGAACTAGATGATCCTTGAGGTCCCTTCCAACCTTACCATTCTGTGATTCTATGATTCTGTATTCTAATGTGTTCATTCTGTTTAATTGAAAAACCTTAAGTATTTTGACCAGCATCCATTTTACTTTGATTGTTTCCTGCTTGTACTTCCATTCAGCCACTGATGTGAAATGCCTTAAAGATCCAGTTTTGTCCTTCTTGTCCTTATATTTACTGTTTTACTTTTGTTTATTCTTCTGTTCCCTGGAACAAATACTTGTTTTTCTTTAAAAGTTACCTCGACTTCTTCTCTTTAGCTGAGTCACTCTTAATCACTGTACTTACCCATTTTCTTACAGACTTGGCAGAGACATAAGGCTTCAGTTATGGTCTGTAGTTCAGACCAGGGCAGCAGATGCACAATATTTGGAGTCAGCACAGGCTGCAGAAGACAAAGTGTATTATTTTTTCTGTTTATTTTTTTTAATGAGATTTATGTGAAGCATTCTAAAATGCTTGCGCCTGATAGTTTCCAGTCTTCATCAGCTGATCTGCCCAAATACAGCCTAGTCATGATCCCAGTTTCTCATCCATAGACATGAAGCTGTCCTGTGATTCTCAGTTTCTCTGGTGGTAAGAATCAAATTTCTTTCTATCTAAGAAATGATGCATCAAATATTCTTTGTTTTTCTATCCCAGAGAAGTGACAGGAGTGTAAACCACTTCTGATCAGTTTAAAACCCATTGTCAGGATACTTTCTATGGTTGAAACAGGTGCTTGATAGCACTGAGCCCCCTTAGTCACTGCCAAAAAATAAATTGCTTCCTTTAGCCTGAAGAAATACATCCCACAATACAGAGAGAAACACTATGTCAGGGACCACTTTTCATTTTGGGCTTGCAGGCTACCCAGGGGGGTTGTGGAGTCTCCCTCCCCAGAGATACCGAAGACCTGCCTGGGAATGTTCCTGTGTGATCTAGTACAGGTGATCCTGCTCTGGCAGAGGGCTTGGACTGCATGATCTTTTGAGGTCTTTTCCAGACCCTGACGCTCCATGATTCTGATTCTTTGTGTGCAAATGAGGCAGATGACCCTGCTTCCTCCAGCCATCAGTCTTTCTCTAGCGATGAGTAGACAGGGGGGGAAAAAAATATCATGATAATGAAAATTACTATAAAAAATATATGAAGATACATGAAGACAAATATTTCTGTGAAGACAAGTATTTCTGTCACACATTTTTCACAGCATCATACAGCACCTATCCACCATGTTCTACAAAACACCAGGGCTCTAACTTCATTTTTGTCTTCCATACACGCTGAAAAGCCATTTTTATGATAAGAGTTTGAAAGGCAGTTGCAATTCTGCACCTGACAGAAGGTTACAAGCAGCATTTTTAAAATCTAATGTATTTTCAGTTCATTAATTCTAGACAGGGACAGATAGTTTGCTAACTGATCATTTTTCACAAGCGTGAGTATTGGTGACTAACTAAGACAGAGTGTTGAAAGGGGATTTTTTAGCGTTGGCCTCTAATTGTTTTAATTGTGGAAGGTTGCATGGCAGCTGCTCACCTCCTTTATCAATATAGCCCAAGACTACTGGTTGGTTCTTTGGCCACAGATCAGCCTATCAGAATGGCAGTTTGCCAAACAACCATATTAGGTAAAGTCAGGGCTTACTTATACCGTTTTAGGGCAGAACACAAGTGTACAAACATGTGCAGGTAGCCTGTTTAGAAGTTTGAAAGGGAGGAGACTGGAAGGCATCAGAGCCTTTATTTTCCTTTCCTGCTCCTGCTTCCCCCAACAACAGAAGAAAGGGAGAGCAGAATATATGTCTGGGCAAGCCAGGACATATTTAGGCCTATTTTGGCCTTCCATGGCACTCTTTCAATGAGCAGATGAGCAAAATTATTTCCTTTTCTGATACATTTGTTATACAATGTATCTAGCCTCCTTTTCTCTGTATTGATGCTTCCTAAATTATGAAAGGCATATTTTATCATGAACTGAAATTTCAATTTCATCAGCCAATACTGTTCCTTAGATGTGATTGTCCACATAAATGAGGAGCACATCCTCTAATTTTGCAGTTATTTTTCCTGTATTTCTATGTTTCTCTAGAGAATCTGAATGAGGAGGAAAATGAAAGAGAAGAAATTAATAATCCACTGTGTTCAGTGGAAAACTAAACATCAGTCTGAACAGTCCATAGATACTGACATGAATTCCTAAAGATGAAAAGTCACTTTCAGAAGCTTCGAATTTGGGCTAAGAAATCATATAGAAAGCTCAAAGAATTTCACCCACTGACACTGCAGAATCTATGCAGGACAACATCTCCTTTGAAACATATGATTCCCATGAAACCACAGCTGTGGTTTTAAGAGCTCTGTGAGAACTCTGGTTTCATCTGTAACTCTTTTAATACTTTTCTGAAAGCTTTAAGAACCAAGCTTGAATTCAGAATTACTCAGAAGGCAGTAGAGCTTTGTTCTCCATCTTGCCTTCCACTTGCGTAAGAGGTGCAGAAGACAGGGCTATTGGTTAAATTCTAAATGCACATCTTAGAGCAGAGTTTTGACCATATACCACTTCATTTTTATTTTCATGAGTCATCTTTATCTGCAATTAAAAACAGAAATGTCTCTTACCTGTTTCCAATGTAATTATTTGGGTTTTTTAAAACAAAAACAAAACAAAACCCAAAACCCTCAACGCCCAAACACATCCTCTATCAGAGCTTTGATAACACTGTTTTTTACATTACTTTATGTTTCAACCTGCTAACCTGTTTAGTTTCTGATCTCCTTTCAGCTATTGAACTTCTTCAAGCCCTTCATTTTGGAAGACCAGTTATGCCATGAATAGAGCTAGCAGAAAATATATTTGGAACCAACTGTAATCCTTCATCTGGTCATCACTAAGAAAATCCTGTAGTGGAAAATAGAAGGAAAGAAAATGCTTCATGATTCTTTCATATGTAGAGCTCTACTAGTCAAAAGCAATTTAATGTTTCAAACACTCACATAGGCTGGAATGGCCCATAGTTGTAACAAAAATAATAACAAAATACCCCTGGAGCAGCCAACAACTGCTTTCCTTCTTTTGCCCAGGTTTTATCTTGCTTGAAGCTGGGCCTCACACTATAGGAGGGACGCTGAGGTGCTAGAGCAAGTCCAAAGAAGGGCAACAAGGCTCTTGAAGGGCCTGGACCACCTGGCCTACGAGACGCATCCAAGCGAGCGTGGGGCTGTTCAGACCAGAGAAAAGAAGGCTGAGGGGAGACCTCATTGCTCTCTACACCTACTTGAAGGGAAGTTGGAGAGAGGAGAGGACCAATCTCCGCTAATTTATGACAATGGGCCTAGAGGAAATGGTTAAAAGTTGTGCCAGAGGAAGTTTAGGCTAGATATTTAAAGATATTTCTTCACTGAAAGGGTTATAGTATCATAGAATCAGTTTAGGTTGGAAGGGACCTCAAGTTCCAACCCCCTGCCATAGGNCTGCACCCCTGGGATTGTTCCAGTGGCATGTGGACCTGGCTTTTAGGAATGTAGTTTAGTGTGGACCTTTCAGTGCTGGGTCAAGGGTTGGACTGGACAATCTTCAGGATCTCTTTCAACCATATATATTCTGTAATTCTGTGAGCTCAAATGCAGTCAAAGCATGGACCCAGACCTTGGACATGGGAAGGAGTACTGGTGTCTGTATTTCACCTCCCTTTTCACATAGGAATTTTGCCTCATCACCAAGTTCAAAGGAAATATTATAAAAGTTAATGTGTTTTTGAAAATATACATTCTTTTCAGGACAACATGGTACCAAGAAGTATCCAAAGAATAAGTACTGACTTTAATGAGAAATTAATAAAGAACAAGAAGTGTATGATGAGAGCTTTGATTGTTTATAAATGAGAAGGTATAGAAATTAAATTCATCTTTTTTTTTCCTTTTTCATGATGTCCCAATATTTTTATTTGTACGCATTGCAAAAGCTTTAAGTAAATGTCCTCAGTTATCTGGGATACAATAGTAACTTGGGAAAAGATTGTGCCTCAGGCATATTTATGTGTTTATCATGGAAACAGAGCATCTGCACAGCCACACAGACAGACACAGAGGAACACACAGAGCACAGGACTGGCTGAAGTGGACTGTCACCTCCAAAAATACTCTGTAACCTTCTTTTTTTTTTTTTTTTCCTGGTCATTTATTGATCATAATTATTGATAAGTTTTCAGATTTTCCCAAAAATTACAACTTTAAATTGAGCAGAAATAACTGAGAAAATCTTGAAGTGAATTTTAACAGTGTAGCCTGCAGGTATGCAGAGAATCAAATATCACAAAGAATCACAGAGAACACAGATTTATACTTGGGAAGAAAATCATTCAGGGTAACAAAAAAAGCCTTGTGGTACTTTCATTAAATATGCATAAACCATTTTTAATGAGAAAAAAAAAAGTGAGGAAAAAGATGGAGGTAAAATGAAAAGGAAGAAGAAAAGAATATGGCAAGAGGAGTTTCTGTTTCAAAAATTCTTTGATGTAATCTCATAGTACAATTAATTTCTTTTAAAAGAAATACAGTTTTCAAGGACTGAAATAAAATATTAATCCTAAAGGATATATCTTGAAGATGACTGGGAAAAGGTGTTTTTGTTGAACAGAAGGCCTCTCTATGCTAAATATTCCCCATTTTTTCTTCTTTCATTCTGCCATACACATTGACTCCTCGTGCATCAATCTCTTAAACTAAGACAATTGTCTGAAGGAAACTTTGCCCTTCTGCAGTAACTGATGGGTGCTTTAGTCAGCTGGCAGAGACAAATGAATTGTAGGCAGTGATCCATATTTTTGCTTCATGACTTTCAGTTCTACATACTAATTTCTTCCTTTTTAAAATTGGACTAAGTCCAGGTTCCAAACAGTGAGGTATTCTATTTTATGCAAAACAAAGTAGCTTACTGATAGCTGCAATTACCTAAACGAGGCTCCCTACAGAGCTCTGTGCTTTTTGCTGTTGATGCACTTTGCTGATACGTGTCCCGGGAGCATGTTTTAACTTTCTGCTTGTTTGTTTTCAGGCCATATCAGAAATAGTAGGAACATCAAGATTTGTCCTCTGGGATGTTAATAGACAAGTGGAGAGATGACACTAGGCAGAAAGGGCAGCCTGTGACGGAGCAGCCTGTGGATCAGCATGACTCAACTAGCTGTGCTTTATGCAGCAAATCAACAGGTTGATGTAGACTCCTAGTGGAGCATGAATTCAATTTTCATTTGGCACAGCAGCAGCACTCCCTGCTGTATCAGAAACCACACTGTCACCAACAACCTCCAAAAAGCTAGATAAAGCAACCATCTTTTGATCCCTTAAGAGACACAGTCTCTTGTGTAATTTCACAAACCCTCTTCCATCAAATATATCAATGCATTCCTTTAAATATTTACTACAGCCTGGCTTACAATGAAACACGAATGGTTGATGTATCAGAGAGTAAGATGAAGTTTAGCAAGATAGCCCTGATTTGTCATAGTTTCTTGTGTTTGAGTAGTAAAATTTATTAAACCAATGAAATCTGCCTGACCTCAGACAGACAGTTTATATTCCCTTAATCAGGGAAAAAAAAAAAAAAAAAAAAAAAAAAAAAAAAAAAAAAAAAAAAAAAGTCCAAACTAATATTCTGTGGTCCTGTTCCTGCAAGGAGATGACCTCCTTGGCAGGATGGAGAAGACTCCCATTTTTCACACCATTCAGCCACCTGCCCATGTATTTTTTTTCTGCTGCTTATCAAGGTTATTCTGCATATCGTACTGGGGATGGATGGAGGTGATGCTCCTCCTTGGAAACATTCCTTGGCCTGTCAGTGTATCTAGGCAGAGGAAGCCAGATGTTTCCAAGCTTGTAGAACAGCTTTTCCTGACTATTCTCTGGACCATTAGTTACAGAGTTTAAAAAGATATCTAGTCTTTGCCTGCAGCTGGCAGAAGGGCTTTACTGGCACAAAATGTTACTGTGTTTGTGATAGTTACAGCCGCACAACCCCAGCATGCAGTTTTCACAGTAAATGGAGAAAGGTAGCATCCCTTACACTACTGAAAGATACCTGCTTTTCTTCTTTAACTACAGTCTTACAGAAGTTCATGGGTGTGAAAAAAATAATGATACAGTTCAATTTAAAGCTGTACATAGTATTTGCAGAAAGAGGTGTTCAGCAATTTATTTCTGTGTCATTCAGCTCCTTCATTCAGTTTTACTTTTTCGGATTTACTTACAGGGACTATAAAATACATCAAATCAGATTTCCAGCCATATGGACTTGAATGCATACCAAAACCATACTGTACCATGATTCTATATAGACTAAAACACAGGGGGAAAAGTTCCCCTTGAATTCTGAAAGAAAAGTTTATTTTGGAAACATTCCCCTGGGGAATCATAAACTAATGAGGCTGATATGCAAAATCTGTATATTCCTATGTTATAAAAACTCCTTTATAAATTCAAGAAGTTTTCTTTGGAGTCACCCCTGTAATAAAATAAATAAATAAGTCAAACAGTTAAAGGTCAGTAAAGGCTAACAGCAGAAATGAAGACTGATGCAAGGAAATATGAAAGTTGCTAATATGGGTCTATGGACCTCCTAGAATTCACTTTGTGTCTTCAAATTACTATCAAGGGTGTATTTGTGGGGAATGAAAACATCTGATGTAAAATGTTCAATATGGTGAGATAATGTAACGTCTTGTGTTTCAAAATTGAAAGACTTATTTGTAGGGCGTTGAAGGCTCTAAAGAGAAAATGTTATCTGATTAAGTTCCCACGACTACAGTTCAGTCTTTATGTGTTTGCATGCATTTAGTGTGCCATTTAATGATGTGGCCACTAAAACAAGCAGTCAGGGGCTATGACTCAAAAAGTTCACAGCTGTCAAGCTAGGATCTGCAAGCAGCTGCCTGCTCTGCAGAAAAGTCACCTCATTGCAAGTACACTCCCTTTCCAAACAAATAAGTAGTGCCAACTGAATAATGAAAAACTTACAGGATCCAAGAAATTCTTTCTTTGCTGCAAGGAACCTTGAACAAAGCGTATGACTTGTTAAAAAGACTTGACTAGACTATTAGGACAGCTGGCATGAGCACAAGAAGGATGCAAATCAGGTGATCTTGCTCAGAAAAGTGACTACAGGGGTTGATACAAGGAGATGGGAATGCTGTGGGTGTCTGGATTTGGCAAGAAACAATGTTTACTTTTCTCATTTGGGTTGTTTACCCCAGAGAGAGTTGGAACTACATTAGATGAGTTAAGCACGACAAAACAAACTAACAAAAGATAAGAAGATCTGTTAGGCAAGAAGGTAATGTTCTTAGGGGATATATCAGGTCCAGCAGCAAGTTTCCAAGAAATTATTTTGGGTGTGCTGGTTTGATTTTTATATTTTAATTCTGATCTTGCCATACAAGCCACACATTGGCTAGACCATGACCTTTGTCTTTTAGGCTTTTGGTGTAAAGTAGCACTGATTATTTTCTGATGAGGTGAAAAAAAGGATACAGAGACTTAGATGATGAAAAGTTCTACAGGCTACTCTTATGATGAAAAAAGAGAAGCACATGATTATTGTAGTTATTAATATAGGCATAAGACCATAAGGTAATAATTTAAAAAATAAGAAAGACCTTTTTTGTGGAGTTAAAAATGAATAAGAAACCAAAGTGACGATAGTCTTATTTCCTGGAATGAGATATCAGCTGGGACTTCTTGACATTTGAAAAGTAGGATTTTAGGAGGTTTTACAAGAAGGGACTGTAAGAGTCAAGGACAAAAAGGCTAAGGCATTTATTCGGGGTCACAATGAAGTAAAAAGGAATTTGGCAGTGAGACAGTGATAGTCTCTCACTAATGACCTTCATAAGCTTCAGTGAAACGACTTTTGGGTTGCATCCATTTAAGCACCAACAGAATCAGATGTGTAGAGATGTGGTGAAGAAAATAAAGTCTTAGGTGAGAAATGCTGGAATAATTTCTGACTAAAGGGTAGAAGTTCACTAAAATAAGCTTTCTCTGCTAAAAGGCTGCAGAATAAGGGCTTTGAATTTTATACCTAAACACTAACTCAGTGTAATTAACTCTTTCTAAAATACAACTGCTTCTATAAATAATATATCTAGTCACGATATCTTTTTCATGGAAACAGGAAGATATAAGAATTAGCTTAAAGTTTTATTCCTGTATCTGTTTCTACTTGTATGCCTGATACAATTTATAAAGCTAAACTTACTGAGTTAGTTGTAAAGAATGGTGTATGACCTGGGTTTGAACAGCTTTGCTCTGCAGAACCACTTCCTCTGTATATAGTGATGAAACAAAGTAGGAGATTGACAATATTACTGTTATTACCAAACTCCTTCCTTAAATAGCAGCTGTGAAATTCCCTAAACCATCTCAATGATACTTCATAAAAAGTATGCATCATGGTTTAGCAAGCACTTTTCAATATAGCTACTATGATCATCAAAACAGTACTACAACTATGGTTCTGTCTTAGTAACAACTTAGGTAAACCAGAGGATTTTCTGGACTGTTGTAAACAGAGCGCTCTGAAATTAAGTGGTGCAGTCACACCATCAGGATTTCTGCATTGAGCAATATCCAGCCGCAGTCGCGGATCTACCAATATTTACTTTGGGTGTAATCTTGAAGTACTGAAATACAGATGGAGACTGTTCTGGTGCATGGTGGTGCCCATACTTTTCTTCAGAACCCCAAAATCAGCCTGAACTAAGACTTAGGAAGACTTCATGCAGAATTGTGAAATTCACTTGGACTCCACCATCCCCTACAGAGGAACTGACCTTGAATTTAACTTAAACTTGAATTAACAGAAGCAAGGCATGGTGGATGCAGCTTCAGCAAGGTTCCCCAGTGGAATAATTTGCTTAAACTTTTTGACTCCTTCACAAATTGGATTGCAGTAAAAATAAAGTTTGCATTGCTTTTTTTTCCAAGTTAGGGTCAAGAGTAGTTTTTGTAACTCAGCCTACTCTAAAATGAGAACTCCTAGCAATTGAATAAATAAAGGTCAACAGACCAAACTAAATTAAAATTTGGGGATATATGAATCTTTAATGATTTCATTCTCCAAAAGTTCAACAATAGGTGCTCCTTCAAATGATTTTCTGAAGATGATAGATGAAAGTCCAAGAACTTCTTAGCATTTGTCATTCAACTGCATTTTTTTAAATGAAATATTGTGCTAATTTAAGCTCCAGAAACATCATACAGTCACAAGGATTATGGGATGTATCACAGGATCCTGAGGCACAAGATGTCATCTTCAAGAGCTCTTCTGAAGGATAAAAAAAATTTCAATGTGTCTGAGAAACTCTATGCATTGCACACTTTATCACTAGTTGAATCAAGGCTCCTTTCTCCCTTAGTTGATGCTCAGACATCGTGTTTGTCTGTGCCCATTTTGTTTGTTTGAAATGAATGATACTGTAATTCTGTGACTCCAGTTCATTTTAAATTAAATGTATTCCTTGGGTATCTATTTTACCTCATAGATAGAAGATGTTTAATACCCAAATCAGCATGCCTGCTGCCTGTGATGATACTTTTCAATATTTTTTTAGTTTCATTGAAGATCCTTCCTAGTGGGTTGTTATATTCAGTGTTAGTGTATCATGGCTGGTGCAGAAGTAGCAATCTGACTGTCCAAAGCCAGCAGTGATTTATGGAAACTTTGCCTGGATTTAAAGGACAAGAGGAATTTTAAATAACATTAAATATATAGCAGAAAATGCTTATAAACATACATTTTAGGTGAAACAAATGGATCAAATAAATTTATTTTAATACAGGTTTCTTCAGAAAGAGAAAATCTACTAGTGGTTTACCACACTAGAAACAGATTCTTAATAGGACACACATATCAATAGTGTTCCAAGCATAAAGGCAATGTGTCAGTGAGGTGAGTGAAGCTCTTTATCTGAATATCAAATGTCAGATTACTGAAAAAAGAGCTATTGGAGATGATATGAAGTGAAACTCCACAAATAATCTGATGTGGGCAGTTTGGAAGTTCTAGATATTGCCTAAAGTACAGCCCCCAAAATGTGAATGTAGTGCATGTGACAGGAAATTTTGAAATTATCTATGATGATGATGATGATGGTCTAACTGCATTTTAAATGATCCATATCAAGATTCTAAAGAGGGGAAAAAAATCCAAGGGAAACAGGAAAGCATAACCTTTAGGTTTATATTGACATGTTAAATTAAGATAATTTAATTATCTTACTCTCCAAATTAAGATAAAAAAACAGTGAAAGAGTAGAACATTTGCCTGTACCCTACATAGAAGCACACATAATACACGAAATCAGAACGTAGTTTACTTCATTCTTCAGTATTTCATTACAATTCTTCTTTTCCTTTTGTTTGCTTGGTTGGTTGGTTGGTTGGTTGGTTTGTTTGTTTGATTGATTGATTGAGACATTATTTTTATCTTGGTGTTTAAAATGTAGTGTGTGGGAGAGAAGCATGAATTAAGTGTTCATTGTCAGAAATTTATTGTGTAAGGTGCTTCCTGTGAAGTTAGTTTACTCTAAGCATCATTATTTTTTTTTTCCATGAGTATTTGGTGTAGACTTAGAATCTTGAGCACAGAGTGAAGCACCATTACTGGTGAAAGCAAATAAACTCTTAACATCAATGGCATGACAAGACAATGAAGAAAATTCACTATTTCATTCTAATACCTGAGTAAGAATAGATTTCTTGCAAACAAACTTACAACATGTTAAGAACATGATAAGCTTACTTCCCTTACTCATTCATTTCCAGAATTCCTAGTCAATCCCATTGTCATAGTTTCAAATGAACTTCTAAAAATAATAGCAGCAGCAGTAAGCCACAAACAGGAACATTTACATGCCAATTGCATGGGAAGCAGGAGCATGAGAAGCTCTTTGGGTTAGAATTTGGCTGTGCTCATGAAGGCTATTCTAGGATTCCCGTGGTTACAAACTAAAGTACTCAAATATAAAAGCCGCCATTTTCCCAAGATATGAGATATGAGAAACACTGCTAGTCCTGTTCATATCTTACCCTTACATAAACAAGCATAGCTCAGTGGCATCCTATCTTCATGCACACATATTACAGAGTTTTCTGTAACTCCCAGTATCTATTAAAGCTAAACTGACAATAAACAGCTGACTTTCTGCACTGCATTCCTGTAGGCTCCTCTACCAGTGGTATCAATTACAAGCTAGTAGAAGTTGTTTAAAATGATCTGATGTTTTTTGGTCAATGCCTGTGTTTCCTACACATTGAATTCTGTATTCGACCAGATCTAAATTTACCAGTAATAAATACATTGTGTTTAAGACTACCAATGAAATTCTCCTTCACCTATAGAAATTGCTATTTATATTAGCTGGAGATCAAAATATACCTGAATCAGAAATAAAACAAACAAGCAAAACTGCATTGACATTCATATGGCCAGAAAAATGGATTGCTTGCAACATCAGACAATAACTTTGTTAGAATAGCTGTACAAATATATAGTAACTTTGTGGAGACTCTGGTGTTCTTTCTTGATCAGAATCTGCTGATCCCTGGCTACTTTTTCCTATTTCAATTTCATAGACTCGTAGAATCATAGAATCATAGAATGGTAAGGTTGGCAGGGACCTCAAGGATCAACTAGTTCCAACCCCCTGCCATAGGCAGGGACACCTCCCACTAGTACAGGTTACTCAAGGCTTCGTCCAACCTGGCCTTGAACACCTCCAGGGAGGGAGCAACCACAACCTCCCTGGGCAACCTGTCTCACCAGCCTCACTGGAAAGAACTTCCTCCTGACATCTAGTCTAAATCTTCCCTCTGCCAGTTTAAACCCATTTCAGTGAGATCTAAAGCATTAGTAGGTTTAACAAAAGTCAGAAAATGTTTATGTTGTCATGTCTAGCTCCACTCATAGAGTTCCACCCACAGACATTTTTGAAAGAGGTGATCAATTTTCCTCAAATCATCTGTTACACAAGTTGTGACCATATTCTCTGTTTCAGGATCCATTCCATTTGATTCTGGTTATATATCATTGCTTTTTTACAGTGTCCTAGATGCTGACACTCTGTGACTTGTGGTTTTCTTCTGCATCTATTCAGGTTGTGTATCTAACAAATGTCAAATAACAGTTACAAGGAAAAATTCTTTATCCAACTTTTAAAAATCCAAACTTTTTCCCAGCTGCTAACCAAAAATATCTGTTTTTTTCCCTCATTAGTACATTTTTAAAGGCCTTTGATATATGATACATGATCTCAGAAACTTACTCAATTTACCAACAGATTACCTGAGAAATTCTATGAGACAGCAGGAAGATGGACATACACAAACTCAATTCCCTGCTTTTTAAAGTCCATTGATCAATGCAGTGGTGTTTTAATGAAACTGGTAACAAAGATGTCAGAAATTTACCTTCTGCATACTTGTTACATTTTGAAACTAAAATTTAGTTGTAAATGGAATTTTCCAGAGATTTCAGTCAGTTTGAGAGGGATGGACTCCTCAGAGTTCATACTATAATAAAGAGAAGATCATCTCACTCAATTGACCTGAAAAAATAGATTATATTCTGCAGAACAAGCTACTCTCTCTCTCTCTTACTGCTCTGGCTTGGCTTTGGACTTTGCTTTCCTCCCTCTGACCTTGCAGTTTCCCTATGTTAGATTCCTTAAGATACAAGGACGGAGAAGGGGGAGTGTGTGTGGTTGTATAGTCTTTGGAGCCCTTTGTCACCAGAAGAGGATAAAAGAGATGAATTAAGGTACAGGGTGAGGGTCTATGCTGTTGTTAAGCTGTACATACATATGTAAATATACTTTGTACATTTTTAATTGCCTTTTATATTCTTATATTTACGTCTTTTCTAAATATGTCAAATTTTGCTTCCGAGTTATGAGTGTAGTGAAATTGCTTTTTGTGGGGCAGATTTCCAGTAAAGGTTATTGGGGGGTGTCATGGTAGGCCTAAACAGACCTCCTGGGCTTGTACATGTCCTGGCTTATGCAGACATGTTTTTCTACTCCTCTCCTTCTGTTATGGGGAGAGAGCAACCACGGGAAAAGGGACAAAGGACCTGGCGCCACTANGCGGTGTACTGGCTGCAGGTGGTATTTTGACCACAAACCTTCTCTTTTCCAGTTTGGTTCGAGTTCTGTTAATATATATATATTTAACAGTTATTTCCAGATCCTGTTATAACCTGTATATTGTTTCCATAATGCTGCAAAGAGCCTGTTACTATTGTTACTATTGTTATTATTAAATGGTGGTAGGGGGTGGTGCGAGTTCCGATTATTTAATGTTAATAAATTATATATTAATATTTTTATAATATCGTCTCGCAGTACCTAATTACCCCTCCCCTACAGGGGGGTTCCAATCCAACCCATAACAACACTCCAGGAACCTTATGGACTGTTTTCTCTCTGCTGTACTGTATTCCTCACAGACATCTGCTGTTAAAATCCCCAGGAAAACAAGTGGCAGTGATTGAGAGACTTTTCCCAGCTGCTTATAGTACATTTTTTTCTGTCTTTTGATCCTGGTTGGGTGGTTAAAAACTGACTTCCACCAGGGTATCAGCTTTGTTGGCTTTCCCCCTGAATTTTACCCATAAACATTCAACTCTGTCATCATTATCATTGTGCTTCAGACAATCAAATCACTTCCTGACATATAGAGCCACCCCACCATCTCTACTTCCTAGCCTATTCCTTCTGATGAGTTTAGGACAGCAGTAAACCATCCATTGCAGCACTTACAGAATCATAGAA
>WBNM01020774.1:3603-51514 GCA_013399055.1 Ramphastos sulfuratus
AGAATCATAGAGTGTTATGGGTTGGAAGAAACCTCAAAAGATCATCCAGTGCAGCCCCCTGCCAGAGCAGGATCACCTAGGGCAGGTCACATCTAGGGCAAGACTCCACCACCCCTCTGGGCAGCCTGCTCCAGGGCTCCAGCACCCTCACAAAGTTTTCCCTTCTGTTCCCGTGGCACCTCCTCTCCTCCAGCTTGCACCCACTGCCCCCTGTGCTGTCCTTGGCCATCCCTGAGCAGAGCCTGGCTGCATCCTCCCCACACTGTCCTGCACATCTTCATCAGCAGCAACGAGGGCAGCCCTCAGGCTCCTCTTCTCCCAGCCCCAGCTCCCTCATCCTGGCTTCACAGAGATGTTCCTCTGCTTGCAGCAGCTTGGGGGCTGTGCTGGACTCTCTTGAGCAATTCCCTGAGGTCCATCTTGAACTGAGGGGCTCAGAACTGCACACAATACATTTCAGAGATGGCCTTACCAAGGCAGAGTAGAGGAGCAGAAGAACCTCTCTCAACCACAGCCCTTCTCATTCACCCCAGGATGCCCTTGGCCCGCTTGGCCACAAGGGCACATTGGTGGCTCATGGGCATCCTCCTGTCCACCAGGACCTCAGGCTCCCCCTGCCCTACACTGTCCTCCAACAGATCAGTCTTCAGCGTGGTCCATGGGGTTGTTCTTTCCCAGATGCACTCTACCCTTGTGCCCATGGGCATGGACAAATCCACTGTCAGTCACTGATGTCCTTTGGAACTGCTCACCCAATTTCACCATGCAAAGGAAGCTCTTCATCACAATCACAGTTAATTTAACTCTGCTACATCACGGGCACGGCTCTGCTAACCAAGAGGTTTGCTGAACTCAAACTATTAATCAGATACGATTAATAGTTGGACAAGAAAATGGAAAGTGTTAAAACTGTCAGATTTTTATTAATCTCTACATTTTAGGGCACACTTATGAAAAGCCACACTGCATTCCCTGGACCTGCAGGTGAACGGCACAAGTGACCCAGACCAGCAAGCAGCCAAACACACTTTGGCCCTAGGTTGGGAGCTGTTCAGCTCTGGAACACAAGCTCCGAGGTGTGAAGGCACAGGGTGCAGACAGCGTCGGGCAGCTTGCGAGAGCTGCCGCAGCACCTGCTGAAAGCTCTGCAGCCTGACTGCATCCTCTTGCCGCTGCTGTCCCAGGCAAGAGGGAAGCTTCCCTCGCAGAGGGACATGTGCTGCTTCCCGCCTGCTCCGCAGCCTGCGGGCGAGGCTCGGACCCTCGGCGGCAGCACTCGGAACCCTCCCCGACCTCAACACGCTTCAGGGCTTTAGGGTAAAGCCGTCAAGCTTTACCTGCCGGACTTCAAAGTAGCGTTTCGAGGCCAGCCCCCGCCTTTAAAGCGCCTTCTGCCTTCCGTTAGCCGAGTTGGGCAAGCTCTGAACGGCACTTTTAGTAATCGCCTTCCTCTGGAGAGCGAGGCCGAGGCAACACCACCTACCCCGGGGCGCCGAGCTTCAGCTCCCCTGCTCGGCCGCGGGCGGAGAGCGGAGCAAGCTCCCCCCGCAGGCAGCACAGTCCCGGCAGGGGCGCGGGAGCGCCAGGCCGGCAGGCGGTCACAGGGACCCGCTTCGCCCAGCCCGACCGTGCCCTCGGACCCGACCCACGCCGCTACCGCCGCCCCGAGCGCCCACAGTGACCTCCGCGCCCCGCCGCGTCCTCACCTCACCCCGCCCCAGGATCGTCATTGGCTCCTCCCGCTGCTCATCAGCCGGCTCCCCTCCTCCCATTGGCCAGCTGCCCACCTGCAGGCGGTGCGCCAGCCGCTTCCTGGTCCGTCACACGGCGCCTCGCACTGCCATTGGAGGAGCCACGGTGCCTTTGCCGCCCACGGCCGCTGCTCACTCGTGCGGAGAGCTGTCAATCAGGCCGCCTCCTCGCCTCCGAGTACCATTGGCCCAGTAACCCCTTTTCGGGCTTTCGTTTCTCCTCATTGGCTAATTGGGTCGGACAGGGGCCTGTGATTGGGCAAAAAGCAGGTCTTGAGGGCGGGACTCGATTCAGTCGGAGAGTCAATTGGCCAGTAGGCCGGAGCGGCGCCATGTGATTGGCAGGAAAGGTGAGGAAGGCGGGGCCGCCCGAGGTGAGGGTTGTGTGAGGTGAGGGAATCTCGCGGGGTCTCGCAGGCTCTGGGCGCGGAGGCGCGCGGTGATTGGGCGGCGGGGGTCAAGGGGGCGGGACTGAGTCAGGGAGTCTCCGCAGCGGCCGAGTCCTATGGGCCGGCCGAGCTGGGTCCCGCTCGGTGATTGGGTGGGGGCGGCTCTCGCGGAGCCTGGTGGGCCGGGTCCGATTGGCTGCGGGNAGGCGCTGCCCGCCCCGCCGCCGGCGCTGGGTCAGGCTGTCAGGGCGCCGCCGCCGTCCCTCGCCGCCCCCGTCGCCTCCTCCCCTCGCCCCTCTTTATCCCCCAGCCCCGCGCTCTCCCCTGTCATCCATTTGTCACTTTCCCCGCTCCCATTTTTTTCCCCTCGCCCCCGTTTCCTCTCGCTCCGCCGTTGTTTGCTTTGCTGCCCCGTCCCTTTCTCTTCCTCCATCTATTTTTATCTTCTTTTCATCCCCTTTCGCCCTCCCGCTCCGTCCCCTCGCCCTCCTTCCCTGGCTCCTGCCGTCCCCCCTCACTTTCTCTGGGTGCTTGTGTGTGTTTCAGGCCTTCGAGGAAAAGTTGCAAACTCCCAAGTTTTTTTTGCTATATTTGAGGGAGCAGGTGTCTGCGAGGAGGGAGCGATGTAGGAGGTGCCTGGGCGCTCAGGGAGGTGTCGTGGAGATAAATGGAGAGGATGTGGGAATGGAAGGGGTAGAGTTGTCAGTCCTCTCAGGGTATTCCAGGGGAGAGACTCCGAATCCTCCTCCTGGAGGGAAGGGGGATTGATCACTCTATTGCTTCTTTGCAACCACCACCAACCAAACAAACCAACCAAACAACCAAGTGAAGGAGAGAACCCAAAGCCAACCCAAGCCAGTTGCCCAAGGATGGAGTGTCAGTAGCCAACCTCAGCTGGACTCTTGGCAAGAGGGCTGATGCGCTCTGGCTGGCGCACACATGAAGAGATTCTCCAAGTCCTTTGGCTTCGCGAAGAGATAAGGCCAGGCGAGCTCCATGTTTTTAAAGGTGGGCCGCGTATGATGGAACCCAACTTCTTTTGAAGTGTAGCAGATCTCATTTTTGTGGCCAAATGACAGCTTGACCCAGTTGTTATCCAATCAAAGGGCATTTTTTTGAATGTCTCTTTGTGGCACAACAGCCAACGCAAAAATGATGGCGGCTTACAATGGCGGTACGTCTGCAGCAGCAGCGGGTCACCACCACCACCATCACCACCACCTTCCTCACCTCCCTCCTCCTCACCTCCATCACCACCACCACCCTCAACATCACTTGCATCCAGGCTCTGCAGCTGCGGTACACCCCGTACAGCAGCATGCCTCTTCGGCAGCTGCGGCCGCGGCGGCTGCGGCTGCGGCCGCGGCGATGCTCAACCCAGGGCAGCAGCAGCCATATTTCCCATCACCGGCACCGGGTCAGGCCCCTGGACCAGCTGCAGCAGCCCCAGCTCAGGTACAAGCTGCAGCAGCTGCTGCAGTCAAAGCGCACCATCATCAGCACTCACAACATCCACAACAGCAACTGGACATTGAGCCGGACAGACCTATTGGATATGGAGCCTTTGGTGTTGTCTGGTGAGTAGAGTGAAAAAAACTGAACTGAGTTTTGCCTTTTCATTTTTTAGTTTGGTTTTTTTTTCTTTTTTTTTTTTTTAACCAGATCATAATTCATTCTTGGTTTTGTCATTTGAATCAGAATACAAGAAAGCTGCTTACTACAGATTTTCCTCCCCCCTTCCCCCACACTGGTTCTTCTGTGTTCTTAGAAAGTTGGCTTTGCTGGTTTGCGTTGGCAGAAGGAGGTGTAGAGTGGTGAGGAGCAACCTCTGGCTGAGTAGCAGGCCACACTGTGGATGTCTTTGGAGACCAGTGCCACACGTTTGTGTACCTCTTACCCGTTGCATTAGAATATGTATGTTGTGGAGCTCTGCTCTTGCTTCCTAAAGCTTCAGGTTAACAAATGAGCATTTAGAACATGTGTTTTGACCTGACTGGAGAGTGAGAATTTAAAAGCCTATGAAAATGTCTTCCTTCTTCAGTCACCTGTCAAGATCTTTGTCTAGGAGGCTGTGTGACCTGCAGTAGTGTGCTGCGTGCTACCTGGAACCGAGTGGCTGAACTTTGCTCTCCTCTCATAAATGCAAATGGGATTTTCTCTCTCCAGCCCTTTCATCCCCCCAGCCTTTATTTCAGAGGATTCTCAGTGCAACGTAGTCTCTTCCCACGTCTTTTGTGACCGCCTCTGTGCAACCTGCGTAATTGTTGCTCCTGGGGGTCACCCAGGCACAAGGTGAAAGATCTTTTACATTGTAGTTTTTCTTCTACAAATGGTCGTTGGCTTCCTGCGTTCTGAAGTGTTCATCAGAAGCAGGACGGATGCCTGGGTGGTGGTTCGGGGAGCAGCTGCCTTGCAGCACACTTCCTGTAGCACCAAGTTTGAAGTGTGCAACTGTGCTGAGTCCCTGCAGGACTTGCCACAGCGCACAGGCGAGGCTCTCGGTGGGGGCCGAAGGAGTTTTGCTTTGGGTGTTGTTTGCACTTTAATTCTCCCCAGGCAGAAGCAGGTGGTGGGGAAGAACTGCGCAGGACAGGCCTGGGAAAAGAGAGAGACTTTATTCCTTTGTCCCAGCCCTTCAAGTTGCTGCCTTCTCGCCGAAGCAGTGTTTACAACAAAACCATGTTTGCTAAGAAAGCAGCCGTGGGTTGATGTTGCAGTTGATCTTCTTGCCCTTAATTCAGAAGGCCGAGGGAGTTAACTGAAATGCTGAGTGTTCAAGAGTCAGACAGAGCTGTCCTACAGCCAGCACTGCTCTGGCCTTGTGATGGTACCAGCAGGAAAAAGAATGAAAAGCAACAAGAAATCTGCCGTTAAAAAAAAAATGACCTAAAGATTATTTCCATCTGCTTCTGTATTATTATTTTTCTGGGGTGAAGCGCAGAGTTTTTTAAACTTAATTGTTACAGACTTGCTTAAATTGGGATTGTTATGTAAGGTCAGACCTTGTTGTGGTGTTGGTTGGTGTTTTATTTACCTGCCTCTCTTTCCTGGGCTTTTATTTTCTCTGTTTGATTTGCCAAAATATCAGGTACAGAGAGAGATTTGCATTCATAATATTCAGTAGAATAAAAGGTCAGGCTTGCATATTTAAATATAATGCTGTGAGGAAAGCTGAGGGGAATAAAAGAAGTGTAGAAAGCAGAAGGGTCTGCACTTGACTGCCATCAGGTAGGATGATTGCCAAAAGTGTCCAACCCATCCCGAGCCCCTTGACCAGGCAGCTGTGTCCACAGTCAGGAATTGCCACTTAGTGAGACTCTGCTGGCAAAGTTGTAACTGAGCTTTCCCTGCAAGATAACAACAGCTTAAAGAAAAATAAAGGGGGAGGATGTTAAATAAAAGCAAAGCAGAAGCCTAGAGGGCAGCTCTCTGCTGGTGAGGCTGCAGGGCTGTGCAGCTGGGAATGGCATTGGCTGAAATTCAGTTCCTCTTTGCTCACATGTTTGAGCTCGGTGGTCAGCGTTAGACTCTCAGCCTTTCATATTAACTTCTGTGAGCAAACGCAGGCTGCACTTAAGAGCCTGTGAGCAATAATTACACTGACTTTGAGATTTCATTCAGAAGATGAAGGAATGCCTGTGCAATTTAATTGTAGCCATGTGACAGTGCAGCTGGACATAAACATTGATTTGGATATTTATAGGTTAAAGGTGGCTGAGACATGAAAAATGTAGACTTTGGTACAAGTCAAGCAGAATTTTGAGGGCTGGAGCAGAATTTTCAGGGCTGAGGCCTAAGCTAGTTCTGAGTAAGGATTCTGTTGCTTATCTGTGAGCATGTATTGTCACTCAAAGATAACTGAGGAGTTCATAGCTGCACTTCTGAGGGAAATGGAGGTTTTTGTTTTTTTTTTTTCCTTCTACAGACACTTTGAGTATTTGAAGAAGTTGTCTTTCATCTTGCCACTCAGACATGTCACTGCATTGTCTGCAAAGACACAACTTCTCCTGCAGTTAAGTTTAGCTCGTCAAATAATTAATCAGCACTGTGTGGTATTGAGCTTCCCCTTAGCGTACAGAGAGAGATTTTGCCTTGGCAGTTGAGTTGGCATCTGTCAGTAGTTCACTTGCCTGGTGCTTTACAGTGTTTTGGGGTAGCTCACGTGCTGCTGGAGTCTTTCACTCACGAAGAGCCAAAGCATTGTGCTTTCCATGATGAGCCCACGCACGCTGGTGCTGCTGGTGGTTGTACACAGGAGCTGTGTCCTCACTCCGCTGGGCACCAGCACCTTTCAAATCAGCCATCCTGGGCACGTCCTCTCCTTTGGCTACGTGCAGGTTTTAAAGGGAACTCGACCCAAGCTGGCAAAGTAGAAAAGAACCTCTTGGGCAATGAGCATGAAATCGCTGGGTTTCTCTTTTTTTTTCTTGTGCTTTACGTATTAGTGCAGTACCAAAGCTTGGTGGTTCTGAGCTGTGACAACAGGGGTGGGGGGGAAGTTGCTGAAGCAGGAAAAGATCTGCGGNGGGACCTTCTGCCCCCCGGGGTGCTGCGGGACCTTTCCCCACGTCCTGCAGGCTTGCTTAACTGTGCCCTATTTTGGCGAACGGCCACAAAGCAAGGTGCAGAGCTGATTTGCTGCAAACAGGGCAGTTTGCTCTCGAGGTGCTTGCTGCTAACACGTTCTTAAAGTGTGTGTAGGGGGAGAAAAAAATCATCCAGGTTTTATTCTGAGCGACAAACTGAGTTTGTGCTGCCTGCTTCAAATTGCCTGTCCGAGTGTTGAAAGTCTTGTGGATGTTCTGAGAAGGAGCTGTCCTCTGCAGAAGTGCTCCCTGTTTTCTGGGGAGACATGCTACTGCCATCTGGTGGGATTCTCCAAAAGAATAAGAGTAAGAATAATTAAAAAAAAAAAAGTATCTGTTGAACCTGCTCAGAGGCTTTGGAGCGAGGGAGGAAGCCTCAGCGAGTGGCGCTCATGCTGCTGCCGTGCAGGATTCCCAGAGCAGTGAAGAGGAACTGCAACCTCTCGGGAGGTAGACAGGGAATAATAATTCCTTTTATGGGAGCTTTAACCACTGCTGCTGAGACGTGGTGAAAATGTCCTGGGGGTTGGGGTGTAGAAGAAACTCTGACAAGGTGTGTGGGGTCTGTGTTTGTCTTCTGTGTCTCCAGCGTTGAGAAGTTCTTGTGGTCCCTCAAGGGCTGTGAAATTGGGGGGAGGGAGGGTGTTTTATTAGAGGGATGTTTAAAGACATCTGTGTGGGGAATCTCTTAGGAATGAGAGGAGCAGAAATGGAGATGAAGTCTGTTTGGTTGTTCTTTAAGACCCTGGTTTGCAGAGTTTTAAATCACAGGGTGGTTTGCAGGCTACCTGCTCCTAATGCTTTTTATTCAGCAAGTCAAACAGCAGTGTAACATTGCAAATGCTTTGTTGATGTGGAGATAGGACTTAATGCAGAGGCTGCCACTGCCTCCAAAGGCAGAAGTAATTTAGCCTAAATCTACCATTCATTCCTGACCTTCAAAGGCTTGGAAATCACTAAAGTCTTTGCTAAATAAAAATGGAAAGAATATTGCATACAATTGATCGTTGCCTGGACCCCAGAACTATTTTCAGAGGTTTTATCACTGTACTGGTGCTAAGCACAGCAGCAGGAAAGACGTTTCCAGGATCAAGGGATAATCTCCTGACTGTTACTTTAAAGGAACGTGTCGTGCTGAGCAAGTGTGCAACAGAGAGAATTTGCTTTGGACAAAATTGCTGGAATGATTTTTTTTTTTTCCCAAAGAGAAAAAAGGAGATGTTAAAGCTTAAAAAAAAAAAAAAAAAAGTATAAATAATGTCAGGTTAAGTTCCTCTTCTGCCATCTGATGTTGCTGTGAACCACGATGGTGCTTTGCATAGTTGATGCAAATAAGAATGCCAGAGTCCAGCCTGAGAAGTTTAGGAAAAGGTGAATTATGAAAATTGGTTTTACGAAACTCTTTGGAGAGTTTTGGTGTGGGAGGATTTCTTTTTTTCTTGGTAAGCTAAAGCTGTTCATCTCATGATCTTATTTGCAGTCCCCCAACACTCACCTGTTAGTGGAAGAGAGCGCAGTGAACACCAGGAGATGGCCCACGTTAATTAGCATTTAGATGGAAGATTGTTTGCTTTGCTTTAAACTATTTCATCTGACATTTTGTATCAGTCTAAAATGACTTTTTTGTGTGTGTATGATAGACTCCTCCTAGGTGTTTTTGATGAGAAGTTTATCCTGGAGCTCTCATTGTGAGTAAGACTGAGCATAAATGGAGAGCTGTAAGCAGGGAGTGGTGTCTGTGGTAGATGGGACACAATATCCACCAGGATTGGATAAAGAGGCTCTAATAATCTACCCCAATGATGTTATCCCCAGAGAAGATCCCTACGAGGCATTCAAACTAAGCAAATCCAAGACAAATCCAAAGAGCCTTTTAAAGTGCTGGTGTTAGAGCTGGCTAAGATGCACCAACAGTCCTAATCAGGAGTAGAACCTGGGGTTTTCCTTAGGAGTGGAAATCCCCTGCAGTGGGCTGTGCTGGCTTTGGATGGAGTGAGATTTGCTTTCAGTAATGGGCACCAAAAATGTTTAAAGTTAAAATGCTGGGGAATCTTTTCCAAAAGAAATCCTTCCAGGATATTTGGAGGGCTTGGGTGTCTGTACTGAGTGTGGTGTTTGGCACTCCCCTAGGTGAAGATGAAGCTTTTCTGTTCCAGTGATGTGCTCCTGCTTTGTCTACAGAGGTAGAAGAGGGTGAGCAGAAATTTCCAGTTAGCAAAGATGACCACTGCCTGATTGTCTCTGGCTGCAGTATGCACACCCTGTGGTGTAAATGCTTGGCAATGGCCTGGCATCTCCTGGGTGATGTTTTCATCATCACCTTTCATTGACAGCTGGGGAGGGTCTCTGCTACCATCACCTGTCCTGAGCAGCCTCTGGGGGCTGGCAGGACCATTCCAGGCTCAGGGAATACTGTCCCCTGGGATTTCCACTTTCTGTGTGCTACTTCAGTGAGCTTTTCTGTTGTCTGGGTGTGTGATGCAGTCAGACAGTGATTTCCTCAGAAGAGACAAAATCCTTTTTATCCATTTTTTTCTTGGAGGAAACCAGGAGGGTGCCTAAGGCAAAAGAGGCAGCGCTGGCGGTGGGCACGGTAGAGAGCTGCCTGTGGTGTGTTTCACACTTCCCATCCTAACTGGAGCAGCTGCAGGTGATAGTCTCTAATCCCTGTGGCAGTGTTTGTCAAAGGATTTCTTTATCTCAAATGGATTCTGACTCTATTCCATCTCAGCATCAGAATGTTTTTATTTTACTGTGAGGGTGCTGGAGGCCTGGAGCAGGCTGCCCAGAGGGGTTGTGAAGTCTCCTCTGGAGATCTTCAAAACCTGATTGAATGTGTTCCTGTGTGGCCTGCTCGAGAAGCTGACACTTGGGACCCTCACGACCCAGAGAGAGCATGTGAGGGGAGAAGGTATTGAGTACAGGGAGGGGACATGAGGGGAGATGGCATTGCTGAGGCTCTGGAATAGGTTGCCCAGGGAGACTGTGGATGCCCCTTCCCTGGGGGTGTTCAAGGCCAGGATGGATGAGGTCTTGAGCAGCCAGGTCCAGTTGAGGGGTGTCCCTGCCCACGGTGGGAAGGTTGGAGGAGATGATCTCTGAGGTCCTTTCCATCCTAAGCCATTCTGTGACTCAGTGATTTCTGGAGCTCCCTTCCAGCCCCTAACATTATGTGACTCCATTTGGAAATAAAGACAGCAGAGCAGTGACTTCACTCAGCTTCTTCACAGGGCTTGCAAAGTTTCTCTGTTTAAGTTGGGGTGGATTCGTTTGGGGCTTCCCTTTTCAAATTTCATTAAAAGAAAAATCCTGTTACCATTTAAATGCCTGTTCCCCAAATGTGCTGAATTAAATGAAATGGCTATCATAACTCCTTGCATTTAAATTGCAGGTTGGGAGTTGGGTGAAATTTCTATCTGAAGTAATACAGGAGATTGCTCATTACTGTCTTGGAAGATGATGCAAGAAGGAAGGAATGTGGATAACATTTGTTGTTTTGCCTCGCAAAGTTGGGCGAGGACCATTTTGGATAAATTAGTGCAGTGTAAATTATGCCAAGGTCAGCATTTCACAGGTCACTTGAACTGCCTCTTGTTTTGCAGCACCTGCAAATCTTGCTGTAGTTTGTAGTCACATACAACTGCGTGCTGGTAAAAATGTTAATGGGCAGAATTTTCTCTTTCCTCTGAGTTCTGCAGATGTTGCAGCTCGTAGCTGTGACTACAATCTTCTGATTTCTCAGAAAATGTATTTCAGACATTCCTTTCACCTTTATTTTTTAAGAGAGTGTTTCGTAGAATCACAGAGTGGCTTCAGGTTGGAAGGGACCTCAGAGATCATCTGCTCCAACCTCCCCACCATGCCCAGGGACACCTCTCAACCAGACTCAGCTGCTCAGGGGCTCATCCANTGCAGTCCCTTGCACTTGGCCTTGCTGAACCTCATGCAGGTGGCACTGGCTCCCTTCTGAAGCCTGTCAAGATCCTTCTGGATGCCATCCCTGCCCTCCACCCTGCAGCACACAGCTTGGTGCCATCAGCAACCTCACCGAGGGTGCACTCAGTGCTGCTGCCCACGTGGCTGACAGAGCTGCTAAACAGCACTGGACCCAGGACAGAACCCTGAGGTTTAAATTGTTGGTTTCACTAATCCAAAACACAAATGGCTTTGGTGTTTGGCCAGGGCTGTAAGCCTTCCTACCAATTGTATCTGATCAAACAGAGGAGTAAATAAAGGCGAGTAACAAGTGCCTTGTGTTGTAACAGGCTGCTTGATGTTGCCAGGCTGCTTGGTTTCTTGGGGGAACAATGGGAGTGAGAGTGAAAATAGCTTTGGGCAGGTAAAGTAGAGGGAAGCCTTTGGGATACCTTTGAAGTGGGTTTTTTTTATGATTTCTAATGGTTGTACCTGGGGCTCATCTATCTTTAATCCTCTGGAAAGCACTGCCTTCTAGTCTGGTATAGAGCTAGCTGAGAGTTGGGCAGAGCTTACTTGGACTGAATTTGGGTAAAAATGGACAATAATTAGTTGATGTAATTAGCTTATGGGCTTTTAAACTGCTAGGAGAATTGAGAAGCTGGCTCAGTCCTCAAACTGAGTGCAAGCTCACTTTCGAGGACTGAGCCAGCTTCTCAATTCTCTTCTGGTGGAGAGAGATATTTGGGGGAAAAATACTCTATTTTGGGTTAAACTATTTCTGTAGGCTCCTGTAGGATCCATCTGTTCTGAATCTGAAGTCCTGTTTGTCCCAGTTGTTGGTAAGCAAATACTGAGCAGCAGCTTTACCATCGGATTTTCTGTACTGATGAGATCAAGCTCCCAAGGTTTGTGTTTTGGTTTTTTTTCCTTCCTCTGGAAGTTTTGGTTGCTTGGGCACAGTTGAAGTGAAGCAGTTGAGTGCTCTTTTTGCACAGAGTGCGGAAAGTTTGCTCCTTTCTCTGTTGGGAAGATTTGAGGTGGAACATAGGGAATACTGCAGGCTTCTTGCATGGTCTGAGTGGGCTTTGTTCTCCTGCATCCTTGCTATAAAGGATGCTGAGCAATGTCCTGCACTTGTTAGTAGCAAGACTGTGTTACAGGACTGTTCTGACTGGTCCAGATAGAATTTCAGATAAGACAAAGAGTAATTTCTTTGGTTTTTTACTTTTGTTTATACCTTTGCTGTGCTCTAGGTTTCTGTTGTTCTGCTTTCAGTGCATATATCCATACTCTGGAGATGTCCTTGGATTAGGCTTGGCTACTTTGGATCTGGTGAAAAATGAAAGTCATTAAAACAGAGAATAAGATAACAGAGTGGCAATTTAGATGTTTTTAAAACCTTCTGGAATATACTAAGTAAGATGAAAAGTTGGATCAGTACTCAGAACAGCTTCTAGGGTTTACTGAACACCCATTTATTCCTGCTCCAAGGCTTGAATAAGAAGCAGCTTGGCTCAGTCGCTGCAGTTTCCTCTGTAACCTTTAGAATCTAAGAGCAAGCAGTTGATTAGAGCCTGAGTTATAAATACTATTATGAGAGTGATTTATCTGAAGCTGTTCAGGTTTTGTTTCTGGAATTGAAGTCGGTGGCAGGGCTGGGACTGAACAGCTGGTGGCCGTTGGAAACGTCTCTGCTGGCTTGTAGGGAGGCTGTGATCAATGCCTGCTCCCATTGCTCAGCCCAGGTATGCACAGCCATGGAGTCGTGCTCTGGAAACAAAGCAGAGTCTCAGTTTTCAGATCCTAGCCTGAATTGGTGCCAGGTTGAGTCTGCCCTGAACTATCTGAAAGGCTGCGGTGCTGAAGTGCTGAAGAAGAGTTTTGGGTCCCGCAGCTTTAGTGTCCTTGCACCGCCGAGCAGAGCTGGTGGCAGCTCTGGGGGGGAGTTGTGCAGACCTCCTCCCACCTTACCAGTGGTGGCAAGAGCAGAACGTGGGGGGTGTGCTGGGGCTGGGTGGGAGCAGAAGCCTGCGGAGCCGAGGAGTGGGAGCTGCGAAGAGGAGAGCTTTGGGCTGAGGAGCTGGGAGAATCCCTGCTGAGTGCGAAATGTGGTTGGCCGGGGCCGGAACTGTCTGGCATCTGTCAGCGGTGACCTTTCTCGGCGGTGACAGTTACCCTGCCTGGGCTGGAACGCTGCAGCCTGACTCGAACACAGGAAGGAGCTTTGCGGAGCTGTCTGATGTGGGTGTGCTCAGCTGCTGTGCACTTCAGTGCCGTGGGAACGGCCAAAAGCCCAATGTTCTGAATGGGAGGTGCTGGAGCTTCTGCCCTCCCGGGAGTCACTCTTGAGCCCAGCCTGGAAAAGCAGACCCCTGAGTGAGGCAGGAGATGCTTAAATGGAAGTGGCTTCTGGCAGGCAGTAGGGATCCGTATGTGAAGGATAGAGGCTGCTGTGGGTAATGCATTCATTTATTGATAACAGTCTTTGACTGTAATAAGCAGTCAGAGGGAAGCAGTGAATGGGAGTGGGATTGGAAGGGATGGGGAGCGAATGGGGGTGCAGCTAAAGGTGGTCCAAACCATAGCAATTATCTGCTCTCTGCATACAGAGAGGTTAGAAAGATTAATGTTGTTATTGTAGCAAGAAGCTGTGCTTAAAAAAAAAAAATATGACAGAGGTAAGATATTTTCATTACCTTCTTCTCCCCACTCTGTTCCAAGTGTCCTTTGCCTCCCTTCCACCCCTTTTTCTTATTTTCCAGTCTTGTCTGTGGCACTTTGTGTGCAGTGCAGCTTATCAAATGAAGACAATAGGCCTAAATTGTAGAAAAGAAATATTGCTTCTCTGTGGAAATCACCAGAGAGCTCCATCCATAGTGCATTGGAGGAGTAACCTGGAGAAGACAGAGTCACCTGCTCTAAGGAGAGGTTTGGCATCCTCCCTGTGTGCCACTGGCTGGCCTGTGCATGCAAACTGTATGCAAACACTTCAGGCATGCAGGTGGCAGAGCTGAGTACCCTTAGGGAAATCCTCACTCTCCTAAGGCCAGAAATGCCCTAACTTGGCCAAAGGTCAAGTATCCCAATCCTTAGGGATCCCTTGAATACTGAGAGAACACCACAAGCCTTCACCAGTGAAACTGGCAGCACATTTTTCTAGATTTCCATAACTTTACTATTGGGAATTTCAATAATCATGTTACAAATGGCAGCTGTGTGCCACTGAACTCAGTACCTACAACAAGGTGCAAAACCCACATGGGAGTGCATGAACATGCACAGCTTCCTGCAGAGCCAGCAGGAAACTGGAGGAACTCTGCTGGGTGAGCACAGCCTCTCCCCTAAATCCATTGCTGCCCAGTGCACCAAACATCTGGACTTGGGTTTGATATTTAAAGCTCCTTTTGGTAGGTGAGATTGATGGCTAAATGGAGGCAGAGTGATTTCTATCAGCTCATCTCTGACTTTAGACAGCAAATAACCTCCATGGCCACGGCTGCCTTGGGAGCATGGCCACAGAGAGCCTTGAAAATTGCTTAGTAAGAATTTGGGCTCTAATCACGAGGGCTGAAGCAGAATCAGTGTCTCCTCCTAGTATCAATCTTTAATTTCCTGATGTGGTGTTTATCTGCAAAGGTTTGGAAGCACTTGGGTGTGAGTGGAATTTTGATGCTGATGCCAGGATGGTTGTAGTGGAGTCTCTGGGTGGAACATGTGCTTTGATAAATGACCTGCTGCTGTGTCTTTAATGGTGTGGTGGTATTTATGTGACATATGGGGAAAAAAAAAACCTAATTCAGAGCTTTCTGATGAGAAATCTTGCAGGAAAATTGGTGGTGAAGTAAAAGATAACCAGGAAATGTAGGAATCCTTGGACTCCAGGGAGGGCTTTCCTTTCCCTCACTCTCTTTCATATGCAAATACATTTTAATAGGTGCATAAAAATTGCTCACCAGAGGAGCTCGTGGTTTGGCTTCCTTGTCACTGGGAGTGTTAATCCAGTTCCATGGATTAGCTCTACATCTTTTCCTGGCTGCTGTTCCTGTATCCTACCTCTTTTCCTGGCTTCGTGGCAGGATTCTTCTCCATTATTCTGGTTCCACCAGGAGGTGCTCTCAGAGTTTTCTTCATTTTGTAACCTAAATGTAGTGTCAGATGGGAGCCTTCCCTTAATGGGAGGATTGAAGCTGCAGATGGTGTTGAACTGGGGGCCAAGTCCTTATCCTGGCTCTCAACTACATCATTATTTTGTTCTGGCTCTCATCTACATCTTTCTTTTTTCGTGAGAAGCTGCTTGACTTTTCCTTTGCTCTTGAAGGTGTGCCTGGAGCTTTTAATTTCAGTTAATGCATTTTATTGGTTTATTTAATGTACATTCATGTAACTGTTGAGGATTTTTTGCCTAGGAATGGCAAAACTTATTCCACAAAAGTGGCAGAAAATTTCAGAAACGAGCAATCATCTGCTGAGGCCTGTGCTAGCACTTGTGGAGCTCTGCAGAGGAGCCTTGACAGCCAGCCTGCTTGCAGGTTAGCAAGGAGAGAGGCTAGCCTGTGGTCTGGGTCAGAGGGCTTTGTTTCACTCAGAACCACTTCACTTTTCCTTTTAACTGTTTTGGTTCCTAATGAGTAGACTAAGGTGGTAGCACAGCCCCTTCTGAGCCCGTGACACTTGTGTCTGGAGTGGAAGCCTCAGTGCACTGCCATTGAATCACACAACCACAGAATGGCTTGGGTTGGAAGGGACCTCCAAGGGCATCCAGGCCAACCTCCCCTGCAGCCAGCAGGGACATCCTCAACCAGAGCAGGGTGCCAGAGCCCTGTGCAGCCTCACTCTGCATAGACATGTCTGTCTGTCTGTCTTCTCACACAGCTCCTTCTTGGCTTCCCCCTGCCTTCCTTTTAAAGGCCCTTGACAACTGATATGAAATGATTTGAGAGCCCTAAAGAAGAGCTTTTTCCCTCAGGAGATTCCCTAGCAAACAGAACAAGAGCCTTGTTAAAAAGGCTGTTCTCACAGAGCAGTGTTCTTCTGACACTTCTCCAGGTTCTGATGGGCTCCCTTCCCTCAGATCTCTTATTTGGAGGGAGAACATCTTGCAGGTGAGCTTTAGAGAGGAAGGAAGGGAGCACAGTGGTTATTCCCAGGCTGCTGGCAATCCATCTTGTGCAGCTGTATCCCTTCCTAGGCTGAGGTCTTTAGATAAATGAAGATGAGAATGCTCTGAAGCTCAGTGCTGTCTGACTCTCCTGTGTTCTCCCCAAGTGCTTTTGAAATCCTGCAGCCCAGACCTCCTTGATGTTCATTTGTAGCTTGTGGGTATGTTGATGAAGCAAAGTTCTGCCTTTTTTTGCTATTGTTCTGAGTGACTGAAGGGACATGGATCAAACAGGTCATGGAAAGGCAGGAGATTTGTAGCATTAATGTGCATAATGTAGTGCTGCAGAGGGTTACAGATGGAGAAATCATGATTCCTCTTTCAGTTGCAAGGACCTAGCCAGAACAAACAAGGGTAGACAGAGCTGAAAGTGACATCTTGGAAACTGAAGAGCTGCCAATAGTTTTGTTAAGGGCACAAGGCCTCCAAGTTACCATTCTGGAAACTGATCTCCTTACTGTGAGGTGCAGGTAAAGGACAGTGGAGTGTAAGGGTTTGTGTTTCCTTGCAGCTCAGCAGATGGAGATGAAATAAACCAAGGGAGGGCTCTGTGAAGAAAACCCCAGCTCTCAAAGGGAGATACCAGAATGAGTAGGAACTGGAATCTACCTTATTTTTGTGTCTAAATTCAAGTCACTGGGGAGAGAAGCTCCCACTTAATAACTTCTCTTCATTGAATTAGGGAAAACTCTGCCTTGCCTTAGCCCTTTTCTCAGGGTTTTGAATGGCCCAAAAGCATTCTCTGTTGCTGTCCAAGCACATGTCCTACGAGGAGCAGCTCGGGGAGCTGGGGTGGTTCAGTCTGGAGAAGGGAAGGCTGAAGGGAGACCTCATTACTCCCTACAGCTCCCTGAAAGGAGGCTGGAGCACAGAGGGGACAGCCTCTTTTTGGTGGCAGGCACCAGAGGAAATGAGTGCAAGCTGCACAGGGGAGCTTTAAGGAAATATTTCTTCACTGAAAGAGTTGTCAGACATTGGAATGGTCTGCCCAGGGCAGGGAGTCACCATCCCTGCAGGTGTCCCAGCAGCCTGTGGACCTGGGGCTTAGGGACATGGTTTAGTGTTGACCCTTGAGTGCTGACTTGAGGGTTGGACTGGGAGATCTTGAAGATCTCTTGCCACCAAATAGATTCTGTGATTCTAGGATGTTTTCAGGGCTTTCTTTTTTTTTTTCTTTTCCCCACATCCTTGCTGACAAGGACAGAAATACCTGATTTGAAAGACTCTGTTTTAACCCAGGAGCTGTGTTTGGTCAAGGGTGGAGCTGTGGGCAGCTCATCCACTGTGTCTGTGCAGGCATTCATGGGACAGTGGCCTGAATTTGTCAGGCTGCTGCTTCACGAGCCAATATTCAGGTCATGGACTGGAACAAAAGAATCTGAAATGAAGACCTGCTGGAATTCTCTTCAGCTTCAGATCAGGAGGCCACTAAAAGCTGCTGCTTCTGATGGGGCAGAGCAAGATGTTTGTCTTCCCCAGACTGCTTCTGGAGAGGGGACACCTCAGTGAGTGTTCTGTGCAATCCTCCTGTGTCAGTGGCTAAAGAACAAGTAGCACAGGTCCTGTGTGCTGTCAGCCTTTGTGCAGAATTATTCTACCAGAGAATGTCCTAAAGCAAAACCGGATAAAGGATTCTTTAGAAAGAACTCTCTCTTACCTTAGGTCATCTGATTTAATTCAAGTGAGTAAGAGTTGTGTTTAACAGCTTAGCTAAAAGCAGTTTTGAATTCTGAAGTGGCAAGTCCCTTTTATTTGGTTTTTA
The DNA here is from genome assembly GCA_013399055.1 of Ramphastos sulfuratus. NCBI lineage: Eukaryota > Metazoa > Chordata > Aves > Piciformes > Ramphastidae > Ramphastos > Ramphastos sulfuratus. The sequence goes on from WBNM01020774.1 coordinate 21,168, forward strand.
AGTTATTAAAGACAGCACAAGGTATCAAAGTGCTTTCCTGAGCATATTTGCTCATTGATTGCATTTGAGAAGCCAGGATTAAGGTCTTCTGCTGTGCTTTTGATGGCAGGGCACTGACACACTAACCCAAGCCCATCATCTGAATTGCAGTTTTGCCCCAGCTGAAGGAGAAAAAGCGTTTCTGCTCTTCAGCTTTGCATTGTTTATTGTTTTCTGAAGCAGCTGAAGGAAAGTAGGTGAATGCTGACAGAATCGGGACCAGCCTTGACCTACTTGTGGCTTCTTCTCTGATCTCAGGCATGCCACCTGATCCTCTCTCTGCTACTGTTTACTCACCCAAAGCTTCATCAACAACATGAAGCACTGGCAGATGCTTGGTAATTTGAATATTAGATGGATATCTCATCACTCCTGTAGTTGTTCCCAAGAAGAATTTGTCACCTCTCCTGACTCAGTAAAGGGAACCCTTCTGTGATCATTTCTGTTTCCCACTGCACTAAGTTTTAGCCTTTGGGTGTGTTGGAGCCATTCATTTCATTCTCCTTTGAATCCTCTTCCACGAGGCTGTGCTTTTACTTCAGAATGTTCCAAGACTGCAGTTACACCCAGGGGAGTGATTTGTGCTATCAGGAGGTTTTTGGCTGACTCAGAAGGGAGCAGCCTACAGCAGGAGTTTTGAGTCTGTTTGTGGAGATCAATTCAAACTCAAAATAGCTTTGGCACAGACAGGTTGGGCCAGAGCCTGGCAGTCTGACTTTGGTGCTTCTGTGGGTGAAGTTGGGAATCCAAACCAGCTGCTGTGCGGGGGGTAAATTCCTTTGATTTGTGACAGTTGAGGTTGGCTTTTTGGGAGGGAGAAGGAAGGGAGAGATCCCTTGCAGGTGCTGTCATTGTCTCAAGAGCTGTGCTGCCTGCTGGAGTGTGCAGCCTCCTTGTGCCTGCTTCCTGGGGCACTGAGATGAAGAGGGTTTGTTGGCTCTTTGCTCTGGCTGGCAAGTTCTGCAAGCATTTACTGATAGAACAAACTCAGACTTCTCATTGGTGTGTAAGGATGCACCCTGCCAGCATCACCCCTTGGAGGGGAACGGGGGCAAGGCTTTTCAATAAAGCTTTGTACTTGGCTGCTCTGGCTTCTAACACCTTTTGTAGCTTCAGGCAGCAACTTTCCATGCTGGCCAGTGAGCATTTCACACCCTCAGGCCCTGATCAGAGGTATCCAGTGAAGGCAGAAAGCTAATGCAATAAATATTGTGTAAGGATGGGATGACAGGAGCAAGGCTGAGTGCTCTTTGCTTTACCTGTGAGTGCCAGCCAAGAACTGTGTGACATGGAATCCTAGAATGGCTTAGGTTGGAAGGGACCTTAGAGATCATCTACTCCAACCTCCCCACGTCCTGCTTTGCAGTAGCCAACACTGCACAGCAGCCAGCAGAGCTGCAGTAACTTAGCATTCACTTTGTACCCTCAGTACATTTCTGTTTTGGTCTCTGAGGGGTTTGGTGTGGTCAATAATATCAATGATTAATGTTTCAGTTATTGTTCACTGTAATGAATTTATTACTTCTACTTCACTCTGAAAATATTATCCTGGAAATAGGAACAAAAATGAAGTCAGCAGTGGAGACCAACAGAAGTCAGGCAGCACTGATTTCATGCTGATCATTTCTTTTGTTCCTGTCTCATTATGCCATCGTTAAGCATTCAGGTGGAACGTTTCTCAGCTCTGAAACTCACTGTCCAGTCTCTGGCTTTACCAAATCATCTGCATGGCTTTGCTGTGCTCCAGGTGAACGTGAGGAGTGATGCTGGGGCAGCAGTGCTGTCCTGTCTTGCAGAGCAAGCTGAGTTCTGTGTGTGAGTGATGGTTCTCTGCTTTACCACACTTGGGAAGGCTCACCTTAAGTCTTGGGAGGCATTACAGAGGCAGAAGGTTAAGGTTAAAGGACTTTAACTTTGGCAAGAGCAATACTGACTGCCAAAGCCTCAGTACCAAGCAGTTACTTACAAAAATTGCATATAAACAAGGAGTTGCTTTTATCTGACAGTTTAGATTTTGCAAATGTTACAATATTTTGGTCATTTGAGGAGTAAGATCAGCCTCTTCTCAGTGATGCCCAGTGCCAGCACAAGGGGCACTGGGTGGAAGCTGAGGCACAGGAGGTTCCATGTGAACCTGAGGAAGAATTTTTTTTTTTTTTCTTCCTTGTGAGGGTAACAGAGCCCTGGCACAGGCTGCCCAGGGGGGTTGTGGAGTCTCTCTCTCTGGAGGTATTCAAGAACCATCTGGATGTGTTCCTGTGTGATCTCCTCTCGGTGATGCTGCTCTGGCAGGGGGGTTGGACCAGATGAGCTTTGGAGGTCCCTCCCAGCCCCTGACATTCTGTGATTCTGTGATCAATTAGCACTGGTTACACATCCTGCAAAGGGCTGGCTCTCAGCAGGCTGACTCGGAGGTGCTGTTTACCTGTCTGCTTGAGTCCATCACATTAACATCTTAATATTTCTGAAAGTGCCCTTTGAGTGGAATGAAAGGGAGTGGTCCTGGCTCCCACCTAATTGAGACTGTCAAGGAAATAGGTGGAATTTTTACAGTGCTCTGAGGCTTGATGGTATGTGACAGAGGATCATTCACTTCACTGGCCCATGCTAATGGGAGACTGATGGCTCTTTAAACTCCTTGGTAACAAATATATGCCCCATTTAGTTTTTGGCTTTGAATTCTTTCCAAGGTTGTGAGAGTCTTTCTTAAATCTTCATTAGTATATGCTGATATAAAAAGGAATTTCTGTGACCTTCCAAAAATATCCCATAAGCCCAAAGCATCTGCTAGGTGTTTGGGTTGTGGAGGTCATGAGTTTATTTCACACTTGTTTGGACACATCCTTTCTGTTCCTACAGTAATTCAAGGAAGCAATGACTGTGTGATGTTGATCATGGAGTCATGGAATGGTTTGGGTTGGAAGGGACCTCCAAAGGACATCCAGTCCAACCCCCTGCACTCAGCAGGGACATCCTCCACTGGAGCAGGTTGCTCAGAGCCTTGGTGAGCCTGACCTTGAATATTTCCAGGGATGGGGCCTCAACTGCTTTACTGGGCAACCTGTTGCAGTGTTCCAGCACCCTCATGGTGCAGAACTTGTTCCTAACATCCTGTCTAAATCTGCTCTTGTCTAATTCCAAACCACTGCCTCTCATCCTGTCCCTGCAGGCCTTTGCAAACTGTCCCTCTGCAGCCTTCTGGTAGCCCCCTTCGGGTACTGCAAGGCTGCTATTAGGTCTGCCTGGAGCCTTCTCTTCTCCAGGCTGAACAAGCCCAGCTCCCTCAGCAGAGCTGCTCCAGCTCCTCTTACCACATAGAAATCATTACACAGGAGAAAAAAAAAAATAGATTGCAATTTACAATAATTTGCATGAGTAAAATGTGTAGAGGAAGCATCAGAAGAGCTGATGCCCAACTTGTGTGCAGCAAGGAGGGAGCTGCCGTCGCCTAGTTGGGCTCTTCAGCACTCCTGTCAAGATACAGAGAGGATCCTCATCAGTTTGAGCTGCCACTGAGAGGAAAAAGCTGTACTGTGGCAGGAGGAGGCAGCACTGATAGAACTTGTGTCAGATGTGCTGCTGATTTTGTTTCTCAGCTCTTAGTTTTGCTTTATTCAGTGGAGCAGGAATTGAGAGGTCTCTGGTCAGCACTTGCTGTGGCCACAGCTAAGTGTTGGGAACTGCAGGAGCATTTAAGATTAATGCATATTTTATGTAATGTTTTGTTAAAAGTCCTCCTGCAAGACAGATAAATAAAACTGCTCTTGTCTGAAGTAATTTCTGGTGAAGGGGATGGAAGAGACAGTGGCAGCTGAGGAGTGTTGCGAGTGGCAGTGCTGCACTCTCTACTGCTGCAGTAAATATTGATGTTCTAATAAGGAGCAGGCAGGACAGAAGCTGAAACTTGAAAGGTCATTAAATAAGATTTGCCTCTTCCAGGTAAAAACCTTGATGAATGTTCATAGATTTATCATTAACACAGAATGTGGGGGGATGAGTACAAATAGCAGCATTTCATAAAATTAAAAGTTGCTGTGAGCCTCAGACAACAAACACCTCCAAGTCTTGAGGCTTGCCCAGCAGGTACAGTTCTTCCCTTGGGGGCAGCAAGGACACTCTGGAGTCCTANGTGTAGTTCCTTTTGGAGTGAAGCAGTGTTTCAAGTATTTAGTGAAGTAGTGTTTCAAGTATCTGTAGCAGACTTTGCTTCAAATATTCTTCTGATTTGTTCCTGTGCTGGCAAAGAGCCACAGACCATAGTGGTGAACAAACCCAGCGGCTGAAATGCAACAGGTTTCGCCTGGCAGGTGAAGGACTCAGGTGCTGAGGTGAGATGTGTGGTGCCTGCTGCCAGCCATCGTTGCATAGCTTCACTGGGGTGCTGAGGCAAAAAAAAGGAGTTTGGGCAGGAGGAGTTATTTAGTCCTCCCACCCCAGGGAGAGGTTGGTAGGAAGAAGGAGAGGTGCAAAGCAAAGCAGGCAGTGATCACCAAGACGCTGGGATGGTTGCTGCAGGTATCTGTCTAGAGGCTAAGAGCAGAGACTTTATTAACCTACTTTGCTGTGGAGGTGCAGATTTATTCTAGGAACTGTGCCAACACCTGGAGGGTTGTTGGACAGTGGGAAGAAGGTTTCTCTTTTGGGTTTTCCATGGTTGGTTAGTGGGCATGGGGATGGAGGGCAGTGAATGGAGTAATTCATGAACTTGTGGTGTGAGCTTTAAAAACAGAGAGGACCAAAATACATGGAGATTTGTAAGTTTATTGGGCATGTTAATTATTTAGGGACATCACAGGCCCTACAGAGCTCTGCCACTGACTGAAAAAAAAGAAAAAGGAAAAAAAAAGAGAATTGCTTTTGTGGAATTTAAACCCCTGTCTGAATGAATGCCCTGTATAGTGCAATCACTTGTTCTAGCTGTGCTTCACACAGGCAGTTGTGAAGTAAATAAAAAGGTCTCAAGCATAGCCAGAAAATTTAGTGTAAATGGGGAAATAAATTTGATTTGGAAAGCAGTTTCAATTTTAAGCTTCCATGAAGGGAGACAAATTAAACATTTTTTAAGATATTAACCGTAACAGTATCCCTTTAATTTTCTCTCCTTCCTTTCAAGGAAGATACTCTGAATCAATTTCTGTTCAAGGAGACAGATTTCTTGCAGTAATCAGTTTTGCTTTTAGCTCTGATTTTTAAAGAATAAGTGATAATGGTGCACATGCTCGAGGGTGTGATTAGAAGGCAACATTAAAAGGCTTTTTAGGACATCTCTGGTAGGAAAAGGAGCTCTGGAGAGGTCTGCATTTGGCAGCTGAGCAAGATGTGAATAAAGCCTACCTTTGAAGTGTGGTAGGAAGAGCAAGTTGCTTAACCCTTTCACCTAAACTGCCTGCTAGTGAAAGTTGAACCTTCCTTCAGGTGCTTCTGAAAGTTACCCATTAAACCTGGGGGCTTGTGTTCACTCTTTGCTTTCCCTGCATGGATCCTCTGCCTCTGAAGAAGACTACACCTGCCAAGAATCCCCACAGGAAAGGCTTGGCTGGGTGCACTGACTTACAGCACAGGTTTTTGAGGGGTGCCTCGGAGTACTTTTTTATTCTCTTTCAGTATTCTGAGGAGTATGTTGAGGAAACTTAGTGGAATGCTGAGAGTGCACATTGTTAGCAAGTTGATTAAATGGTCTTTTTCTGCTAAAGGGACTCCTTTCTGTTCAGTAAAGACACTTGCAAGCTTTTGTTCCAATGCAAGTTTCTGCCTGCAAAGCCTAAATGTTAGGAAGGTATTTAGCTGGAAGATGTTTTCTTAGGTTCCAGAGGTCTAGAAGCCTAAGAAGTTTTTACTTTTATCTGTGAACACCTTCACCCAGCTTTTACCAATGCACAACAGTCTGCAAGTGACTTCTTGTGTATCTGATGTCAAGAGACCTGTCTTCAGAGATGCTGAAATGGGAGAACTGTCAGCAAACTGCTCCTTCTGCTGCAGTGCTGCGCTTTGGTCTGGGTGCAAGCTGAGGGGACACTTTGCACTCAGGCAGGGTGAGGAAGGCTGCTCCCTTGTGTGGCAGGGGTCACTTTGGGAAGGGGACACTTTGCAGTCAGGATGAGGAAGGCTGCTCCCTTGTGTGGCAGGGGTCATTTTGGGGAGGGGACACTTTGCAGTCAGGATGAGGAAGGCTGCTCCCTTGTGTGGCAGGGGTCATTCTGGGGAGGGGACACTTTGCAATCAGGGTGAGGAAGGCTGCTGCCTTGTGTGGCAGGGGTCATTTTGGGGAGGGGACACTTTGCACTCAGGATGAGGAAGGCTGCTGCCTTGTGTGGCAGGGGTCATTTTGAGGAGTGAAATACATGTGGACTAAGGGCTGTGGGGTTTGCATCTTCTAGCAGTCATGATGCTGTTACATCTGTAGATCTCTTGAGCTCTCACCTCTGCCTGTCACTGCACTATCTGCCTGGTTTCTTGTTACTGCTACACTGACTGGGCTTGGATGTCTCTGTCTCAAAGTTGAATGTAAGTGACATCAAAGTTTTGCTCAGTGGTATCTCCTCAGCCATCTTTTTCAGTCACTTTCACATCATAGCTCTCAAAATAAAGAATTCTTTTTACCCACTGTTAATATTTCATTTTAGCATCTTTGAAGTGCTGCCAGCTGGAGGCTGCTGCAGAGCAATAGTGACCTGAAAATCATCAACAGCACATCCATTTGTTAACTATCTCAGCAAATAGCAGCTGGTCTTTTTGATAATGTCTTTTAACGATGAAACCTTGTTCTTGTTGTCCCATGCATCCTGCTCTCGGTAGCAGCTGTTCTCAGTGTGTTCTCTCAGAGTGTTAGAAGTGAGTTAATCTGTGCTGCAGCTCAGGGGGCTCTTGTCTAGGCAGTGATTTGCAGCAGGATCATAAACAAGTTTTGTGGGAACTTTCTGAAGGCCTTGAGCTGCTGGGGAGAATACCTGAGCACACTGCCTGAGTGCCAGTGCCACACGTGTCTGGTTTGTGGGCCCTGCTTAACTGCTTAGAGTAAGCAGGTATTTAGTACAGCTTACAGGTAGGGCAGTAAGAAATGATGTCATGGGCAAGGGAGGGGATTCTCCCTCTTTATTCTGCTCTCATCANTGGACTTCTGTTGCTGGCTGGTGCGTGGGTACAGGATCCACCTTTCACCAGAGCCTCCCCTCAGGCCAGTGGGCAATCACCCTCAGACTTGCTGTACTTCTCCAGCTTCTTCAGCACTGATGATGCTCTGATTGCCTGGGCTGTTGATTTCAGTTTGCTCTTCCTCGGTGACGATGAGACTCGCTCTGTAAGTTTAAAAGAGCTTCCACAGAGCTCTGCTCATTGCAGGAAAGTGATGAAGCCTCAACACTGCACACTGCTGTAATATTTCCATGCCTCTCATCCTTTTTAAAGGATAGCTGAAGTGATTATGCATGTCTCCTTTAAACGAGATTCTATCAGCTTTTGCATCTCCTGAGCAATGCCTGTAGAGCCAGAGGGTAAAAGCCATTATACCAGCGTGCTAATTGCATGAGTGTGTGTGCTGAAATCCTCCTATGAGGACCAAAACCTACCTCCCCTCTGCTGCTGCTGCTCCATTACCACACTCCTGGTTCTCACTGCAAGGGGAGCCTGAGTGAGTCCACAGAGGGGACAGGATTTAGCAGGGTTTGTGGCATGCAGCACTGACTCAGTTCAGGCTTGGCTGCTGGGGAGTAAAGGCTCATGTAACATTAGGAAATGAGGGCCCTGCAATGGGCAAGCCTTGGTTATCTGCACACAGGGCTTAGTTTTAAGCTGGTTCTCTGCAGTTAACTGGAAGAGGGAGGCACTTCTAGAGAAACAGCTCCTGTGTTATCTGAGCCCTCTGAAAGAGATTAATCCCACCTGTCCCTCCCCTTATTGACTAGCCAGAGCCAGTGTGACTGACTTAGATCATATTTGACATATGCTTAAACTGTCATTGTTACTGCAAAAGCAGTCTGTCTGTCCTCCCCTTTGTCCCAGCTACTTCTGGTGCTGCTCTCTGCTCCGTGGTGCCAGCACAGCTGCTGGCAGGGCTGCAGGGGCAGCAGATCCAGCAGCCCAGCAACCACTAACCAGGTTAAATGTGCCACACTTAGAGCCTAGGACTGGGGAGCTGCCTTTGAGGCTACTGAAGTTAGACAAAACGATTTAGCATTTGAGTCATTTAGCTTCCATTAAGAGTTGCCAGCAAGCTTTGAAATGCATTTTGTATGCTTTGGTGAACACCACTGCTGATGGCAGGAACTGGTTTGGAAGATGAACTCTTCAGTGTGTAGTTGGAGAAAACATTCCTGTTTGTTAGGCAGGGTCACTGGAGAGCCTAGAACATTAGGTCTGGCCTGGCTCACTTTGTAGTGGAGAGTTCCTGAGGTGCTTTGCTGAAGAGCTCAGGGTATGTGCATGAACTTCCTTTTGATTCTTCCGAAGGAATCCTTTGTTAAATGTGCAAATGTAAATTGCTTTCTTAATCACTTCCCAGCTTGTGTGCTGTGCTTGCTTTCCTCTGCTGTCTGATGCTAGTCCATTCAATGTTGTGGGTCAGCCTCTGGGAGAGCTGCTTGCTGCAGAACAAATCACCTGGGTCTGGTTCCTGTCTGTGCACTCCATGTGCCCAAGCAAACCTCTCCCAGCTAAGAGAGTGCTAACTGCCCTCTGCCAGCCCTTCCACTTCACTTCTGAGAATCTTTGGGAGTTTGTGAACTGTTCTGAAGGATTTTTTTATTTCATCCTGTGCTCTGGTTTATTCTGAGAGATGCCAAGAGGTGAGTGGCTGCAGTGCCAGGACTGCAGCACTGGTGTGTTGGGCACCATGTGCCCTGGAACAAGAGCTGCATGGTTCGTTCCAGATTGGTAGATCAGGTCCCCTGGCGTGGGCAGCTGAAACGCTCCTGGGACCAGGTTTGTTGTGTGTCTGGGAGGTGTCTCCATGATTGGAGCTGAGCAGCTGAGGACAAATACTCACTAGTAACAAAAACTTGCAGAGTAATCCCGTTAAGCCCCTTCTGCTAACCCCTGGTGTCACTTTAGGTGTTCTCTGTAAGCATCAGGGGAGGTTCACTTCCCTCCCAGCACAACCTCTGGCTGCAGTTCCCCACACAGCCCCTGAGAACCTGCTGGCATTATCTTGTTTTGTGTAATAATTGCCATGGAGTAGTCACAAACTTGTTTTTCTACCAGTTGGAGCTATAGAACAATGTGTGTGCCTTGACCTGAAATCAGAGAGAGAAAAAGTTGCTGTTGGCTTAGCTTCCACCTTGAAAATTTGCCATCAGTGTGGCAGAGAGTTGCTAAAGACTTATAATGGCTAATTGAAAAGGCTGAATGCCTGCAAGGATTCTTTGAGATAAGGATTGTCTTTGAAAACATTTTAACTGGAGGTCTGGGTTATATCATTAATCCTCTCTGTAGTTCTATTGCTCTTTAAAATGGGATTATTTCTGGAGTGATTAGCCTGCAGTGTAAACAGGCACCAGGGTTTTCTGAAGTACTTTTTTTTTCTTTTTCCTTCCCCCGTGGCATCTTTTATGTCTTTTTAAAATCAAACTTGGAGTGTAGTTTTTGGTAAGACAGAGGTATTTATATTCTGTCTAATCAGCACACCCAGAGTATTCAGATGGATAGAACAGCACAGGGCACTCAGCTGCAGGTCAGGAGATGCAATCCCAGTTTCTGGCTCTCGGTGAGCTCCCAGTGTGAGCCAGGGCTTGGTCCCCTGCTGGACCTAATCCGGTGTAATTGCAGCCTGCTCCCAAAGTGGCTGTGCCTTGTACTCAGCCCCAGCCGTGTCCTGGCACAGCTTCTCCTCTGGCACATCCAGGGATGGGGGGCTCTGGGATGACTTAATTCTTCTGCCTGCATGCCTGATGCCAGCTCTGTCTGCTCTGGATGGGCTCCTTCTGGGCAGCTTTTCACCACCTCCAGTGCTGGCAGAGGGCAAGAAGCAGAAAGGGTGGGGAGCAGGACCCCCTCCTGCAGCAGCTTGCAGTGGTGTGAAACCGAACACTGGGACAAGTGTGTCCTTATTTCACTTGTCTGCTGAAAGGATAAAAGTCTTCCACTGGAGATGGTCCTGTTGTGTCAGAGATGGTTTGGAGAGAGGCAGAGCCAGGGCTCCTTTGCCTGCAGGCTTCCCTGCTGCTTTACCCTGCTGAACAGGAGAGCTGGTTTTCTAGTGAAAAGTGGTACCTGGGCTTGGCTTTAGTGACCCAGGACTGAATTAGTGTTGTAGAGCAAGGTCTCAGGGTTCTGGTTAAAGAACAGATTAAAACTCCCCAGGTGGAGAGAGTTGTTCAACAAGCAGGCTTCAGTTGTGAGCACAGGACAGGGAATGGAAGCATGAATCCATCGAGGCTGTGAGTGCCTTGCAGCCTTTAGCCCAGGCCACATGCAGTACATTCTGGTTAGGTGCAGGAGGCTTCACTTTCAGTTGGTGAAGGGTTTGATGAAGGAATTTGACAGATTTTGGTGTCTAAAAAAAAAATAGGTCAATACTTCAAGAGGAATGTTTCCATCTCATGTCAAACATTCAAGCCTAGGTCTAGTTGAACGTTAGTTGCTTTTACACAACAGCCAAAGTCTAAGATAAGAGAAATTGTCTTGCTTATCTGTAGCTTCATCTCTTTGCTCTCATGTTTACATTTCTTTTCCCAGTTTTTAATCAGAGGGATCATTTTTGTTATGTTTATAAGGAGGGGGAGCTGCCCAAGCTGCTGTTCCAGAGGGCACAAGCTGTTCAAAGTAGCAACACATTATCTAATGCAGCCCAGAAGCAACAGCGGAGAAGCAACCTGTAGTGTTGTGGCTGTGGCAGTCTTGGTGTTACCTGTACCAGCAGATGCTGTGGCTACAAGGAGTAGTTGCAGCTGGTCACTGGTTTTTAAGTGACTGAGTCATGAGGCCAGTTAAAGTGGGAATCATTGCAGAGGTTTGCTTTAACTCCTCTTAAGTGCCTGATAAGGTAACAGGGAGAGCATCTTCCAATAAACTTCTTTTTAATCATAGAATCATTGAATCAAGCAGCTTGGCAGAGACCTCCAAGCTCACCCAGCCCATGCCAATCAACCAGACCATGGCACTAAGTGCCTCATCCAGGCTTGTCTTGAACACCTCCAGGGGTGGGGACTCCACCACCTCCCTGGGCAACCTGTGCCAGTGTCTCACCACCCTCACTGCAAACAACTTCCTCCTCACATCCACTTTCAGTCTCCCCTCTGCCACTTCAAACCCATTGCCCCTTGTCCTGCCATTCCCAGTCCTTGTCAATAGTCCCTCCCCAGCCTTCCTGCAGCCCCCTTCAGATACTGCAAGGCTACACTAAGGTCTCCTGGAAGCCTTCTCTTCTCCAGGCTGCAGAGCTCCAAAGATCCTTAAGACACAACTACAGCCAAACCAGATTATTCCTTTCTGCCCCCCCCCCTTCCACATTACATTTGTCAACTTATTTTTTGCCCCGTGCCTATATATAATTTTTTGCTAAGTTGTTTTTGCTTTCAGGCTTGCTCTCTTATCTCTTTATCCCCAGCTACAGTTGATGCTTAATAAGTGAAACCTTTGCAGACTTCAGTAGTGACTTGAAAGAGCCCCCCCGTGGCCTGTGTGCTGAGTGATGGATAGATTCCCTGCCTGCTGCTCACTTCACTGCTAGCTGCACCTAGGGTGTAATATCCTAACAAAGCAGAGGAGGGAATTGAAATGTGTTCTTCTGAGAACAGCAGTGAGTAAAGCTGCCTTTCTAGTTGTTCTCTCAATTAGCTCCTAGGAGATTTTCCTGCTTTTCTAGTTTCTCTTGGGGATGTGTGACCTGATAGCATATTGCTATAAATAATTATTTTACTGGTATCAAAGCAGGTGCTGCACACACACAGCAGCATTTGCAGCATCTTTGCTGGATGCTGTAAATACCAGCTTTCCAGACAGGCTTTTTTTCTTCCTTCCCCTCCCCCCCTCCTTTTTTTTTTTCTTCCTCCCCTTCCATTTCCTGTTGTTCTTTGGAATGCAGTCCTGACATTTCTGATCTTCATAACTTTGTTTGTTTTGTGCTGCCCCTTGAAGGGAAAGTGCCAGTGAGTGGTGCAAAGAAAGCTCACAAGGAGAGGCAAGGAGGAGCAGTGTGAAATTGTGGCAGCTATGGGGGAAAGAGTAGAGGAATTGCTTTCAATCTGGAAGTTGCTTGTTTAGGAGTGGGTTATTTAAAAGCAAAAAGAAACTGGCCTCACATGCATATGCCACAGCAGCTCCATTTAACTCCTTCCTTTATCAGGGACAATGAGAGGAGCACCAGGAAAAGGCAATTCACCTCACCCAGTTTTTGTTGTGTGGAAGCATTTGCAAGCCCAGGGAGCAGCCACAGCAGGACGTGCTTGCACAGCTCTGATGAGCTTTTAGCAGCCCTGCAATGTGGTGAGCTTTTTGTTTTTTAAATGGGTCCCACAACCAGTAAAGCTGAACATCAATAAATCAGTGGGGGCTGTCGATATAAATCAGAGGTTTGTGTTGCTTGATTAAAGACAGAACCATTATATCAAGCCTTTCCCTGTCACTAATGAGGCTGCCTGATGGCTGGGTCCCTGGGAGGAGAGTGAGAGTTAACAGGACACTGAGGTTTGCTGGGATGGGTTGCCTGACAATGTCCTGACTGAGCAGAATTTGGTATTCCTGGCTCAGTGTTGTGGTGGATGCTGAGCTGAAGAGCTGTGGTGCTCCGAGCTGCAAAGTGCTGCAGTTCTGTCCAGTGAGGCTCAGCCACAGGAGAGGTTTGGGAATCAGTAGTCCAAAGCTTTAAGTAACTTCAGGCAGGGAGAATGAGGTAGATTCCATTTCATATTTTGGGGGTAGCAGCTGGAAGGATTCCTTTAGGCATTCAGCAGCTACTTTCACATTCATATAATCTTTCTAAGATAATATTTATTTTTAAATGTTTCCCCCCCTTTTTTTTTTTTTTTTGATCAAGGAATTAGGAAGGAGGTTAGGCAAAGTACAGGCTTCACAGGGGGAGGAAAAAAAAAGGTTTTGCAGTCTGTATTCCTGTCGGTGTGTAATTAACATTGATTTATGAGAACTGTAATTTAGGCAGCTGTAAACTGCCTCATGACCTTCTGCAGAGCAGATATAAACTTGCTCAGCTGTAGATGGTCAGCATTCATGGCCTAAAATTAATTTTCAATCTGAACTAGTTTATGTAAAAGCTGCCTGTGGCATTCCTGTGGTCCTGTGCAGCCAGCAGAATGTTGTAGCAGGACAGCCAAAGACAGAGGGTGCCTCAAACCCACCAAAAATCCCAGGTTTGGAGTCTTCTTTACAAAGGCTCCACTGCAAACTTTCTGATTTTCATTTGTCTGTTGAACTCCAGAGATGCCTTTCACTGAATTCCTGTCCTGGAATCAGATTTTTCACTCTCAATGTGTTACTTTCCCAGTCGTGACCTGTACCTCCCCCACTGCTGGCAGTGCCACAGCTCACAGGGCACTGGAGGAAGCAGAGTGTGTGCCTTGGGCTGTGCCTCAGCCTGTAGGTGCCCTTTGGTTAGGTGATGAGGTCAGGCTGGTTACCCTCAACAGCTGTGGAGGCTTATTTGTCATAGGCACAGCTGCAGAGGCAGTGTGGCTGAACATCAGCATTTCTGTCCTGGTTTGGGGATTTCCATCATTTCAGCCTTCTGCTCTTTTAAAATCATGTCCTGTGCTTCATAGATTCACAGAGTGGCTCAGGTTGGAAGTGACCTCAGAGCTCATCCACTCCAACCTCCCCACCATGCCCAGGGACACCTCTCAGCTAGACTCAGCTGCTCAAGGCCTCATCCAACCTGGCCTTGAACATCTTCCAGCAAGGAGGCAGCCACAGCCTGTCCTGGAGTCTCACCGCTCTTCTACTGAAGGATTTTATCCTCAGCTCCAGTCTCAGCCTGTTCTACCTCAGCTCCAAACCATTCCCCCTTGGCCTGTCTCTAGACACCCTCATGAGAAGTCTCTCTGCAGCCTTCCTTCAGGATCCCTTCAAACTGGCTCTAAGGTCCCCCTGGAGCCTTCCCTTCTGCAGGCTGCACACCCCCAGCTCCCTCAGCCTGTCCTCACAGCAGAGCTGCTCCAGCCCTTGGATCTTCTTTGTGGCCTCCTCTGGACTCTCTCCAACAGCTCTGCCTAGAGAAGTTTTGGGTTACTATCCTAAAAGTGAATTCTGTTACTCTATTTTAATATTTTATTAGAATTGGGAGTGACTATTTTAATCTAGAATTCAATTAAAAGGACACCTTTGGAGGTCTTTGGGTAATTTTGTGTGGGAACCTGGCACCATCTGAAGGGTTTCCATGAGTGTAGGTTAGAGTTTAGAGTGGTCTGATTTTCAGTCCAATGAAAAGAGAGGTTGACAGTTTTTATTGGCTGGGATAGGTGGGTAGGTTTAGTGGGTATCAATGACAAATGTGTGTAGTGTATTGAATATTCCTTCTATTGAAAGCACAACACAGAATAGCTCAGGCTGGAAGGGACCTCAGAGCTCTTCTACTCCAACCTCCCCACCATGGGCAGGAATGTCTCTCAACTAGACTCAGCTGCTCAAGGCCTTGAACACCCCCAGGCAGGAGCTGTCCTGTGCAGCTCAGCCTGACAGGTAACTGAGGCAGAGATGCTTTGGCCAGGAGCTGCTGGGAGCTGCCTTCAAAGCTGTGGCGCAGCCCAGACCTGTTACTAACGGTGCTGGGATAACCCCTGTGCTGCAGAAGCAGAGGAGCTCAGCCCAGCCAGGCTTTCAGCCACAAAGGGAAGCATTCCTCTGGAGCAGGCTGCAGCACTTCTCTGCCTGCTCTGGTACTCTCTGTGCTGAAGCAAGGCAGCTGCTACCCCGAGTTAAGAGAGAACAAGCTCAGTGCAGCATGAAATCCTGTGCCGTGCCCGGGCGGCAGGGGTGGACTGTTCCCAGCACAAGCCAAGGCTGCTCCTTGCATGAGTAACAACCAGAAATGCTACTTTGTGAGTTTCACCTTCAAACATTAACCAGACACCCTGCAAACTTTCCGAGCACCTGTGACGTGGCCATGGGATGGGACACAGCACAGCGTCCGCCTTGGCTCTTGCTGGAGCAGTGTTTATGCTTCTGCGCGCTGGGGAGAGGCAGAGAGGAGGTTCCCAAGGGGAAATACAATTAAAAGGTGGCTACCAACAATAACTCCTTAAGGTCTGGAGGGCAGGGTGCCAAAGCTGTGCTGTTGCTACTCAAACATGTCCCCTCCAAGATGCTGGTCACAAGGGAGGAGAGCCAGGATCCAGTCTTCAGGTCCCGAACAGATGAGTTCTCCTTGCTCAATTAGAAGTGAAGCATCAAGCAAGTGGAAACTTGTTTGGGTGTTTGTTCTCCTGCCAGCAGATCGGTTTCATCCTGTCTGCTGAGAGCTCGAATTTCAGCAGCAGCTCTGTCACCTGCCTCCACTTCAGCCTTGCCTTGTTGGTGCTGCCCCAGTGAGACCTGGCTGTGGCTCCAGCTCCTGCGTGCGTGCGGCTGCGGCAGGGCTGCTTCAGATGCACGCTCAGACCCCTGCTGCAGCTGGACTGAGAAGCCTTCAGGACACTGCTGAGAAGGAAAGACCTGAAGAGCAGAGAACTGCAATGTGGCAGTCCAGCAGTGCAGACTTCCCTGCAACAGGTTTTGTCATGGGCTTTTGGTTCTTTTGGGCACTTCAGCCCTTGCTCTTGCTTCGCTTTTAACGGTGCTGGGCTCATGGACTCATTAAGGGCATTTTGTTCAAGCACTCTTTCAGCTCCTTGCCTCTTTCAGGTAGATCTGGGAGCTGAGTTGCCTGTCTGACCCTCGTAGGAAATTCTGATATGTCCAAAAGACCTCAAATTTCAGAGCTGCTGAGTTATTTACTTGATAACCTTTACAAAATGGGTTGTTCCTCTGTGACTAAGCAGGATGGTGTCTTGCTGCTGTGACAGGACTCCAATTCAGAAACTGATTGCTATAGATACAGCCTAAATATACAACTAGGAGCTTAAGAAGCTGGGAGCTCCTAAAGCCTGCAGTCTGCAGAGCGAGGGGAACAGTGTTCAACCCAACCAGGAGCTCTCTCCACCCAGCTCTATGGAGATTGCTTTCCTCTGGCTGCAAACAGTCCAGGTGATGCCCAGGGCTCAGGTGACAGATTTTTATCAGCCCTGGAAGCTTACATTACTTGTTTACATCTCTCTTCAAGGATGCTGTTTGTGACTTCTTCTGGCCTGTCCATTTCAGATTCTACCAAGCTTTATGTAATTTGAGGTAAAAAGCAAGCAAAACCTCTATTAAACCTGGGAAGCTGCATCAGATGCCATCAGAAAATAAACCTGCAGACCAAATGGGTTTTTGTTTATGCTCTCTCTGTGTTGTCCAAACCCTGGCCATGATCAGTGGAGACTTTTTAGCCTTTCTTCACTGAAAGTGTCTGTGTTTACCACACTAATTTACTGCAGACAACAGAAATGGTAGGAGTAGATGTGAGTTGTCTGCATTGTTTTAATCTGCCTTCAAACAAATTGAAACTGGTTTAAGGAATGAATTGGTTCACAGTGTAAGACAGCAGTGGTGTCTAAAGAAAAGTCCTTTGTTGTAGTTAGGGTTTTAGATATGTTTCTATGAAGAAAAAAGAAAAGAAACAAACTCACTGAATTTCCTTCACCTTATTAAAAAAGAATCATGGAATGGTTTGGGTTGGAAGGGACCTCCAAAGGTCATCCAGTCCAACCCCCTGCAGTCAGCTTCAGCAGGTTGCTCAGAGCCTTGTTGAGCCTGACCTTGAATATCTCCAGGGATGGAGTCTCAGCTACCTCTCTGGGCAACCTGTTGCAGTGTTCCAGCACCCTCATGGTGCAGAACATCCAATCTCAGTCTCCTCTCATTCCAAACCGTTGCCTCCTGTCCTGTCCCTGCAAGTCTTTGCAAACAGTCTGTCTGCAGCCTTCTTGTAGCCCCTTCAGGAACTGCAAGGCTGCCATCAGGTCTGCCAGGAGCCTTCTCTCCTCCAGGCTGAACAAGCCCAGCTCCCTCAGCCTGTCCTCATGGCAGAGGTGTCCCAGCCTCATGATCATTTTCGTGGCCTCCTCTGGACCTGCTCTGTCAGGTCCACGTCCCCTGCTGCGTGGAGGGCTCCAGAGCTGGAGGCAGCACTCCAGATGAATTGTAGAGCATGCTCCAAGTGTGCTGTGCCACAGTAGATGGTTTGAAATGGGATGTTTTTCACAGCAAGAGATGCATCTGACTTTGACTTGTGCTGTTGAATGGCTGGGGGTGGTCTGCCCAGGAGCTGGCAGTGGTTTGGGAGGAGCTGTCACGTTGCAGAGGTCTCAGTGTCTGTGCTGTATCATCACTGGGGTCTGCTGGGGAATTGCTACCTGAGCTGTGAATGGCCTTTTGGTAGCAGCTGTGTGTGTGCAGTGGGCAGCACGAGTGGCACAACTCCAAAGGGGAAAATCAGCAATCCATTAGCATCTGCAGTGGGAAGCTTCACTAACACAATTGTGCAACTCACTGCAGCCAGGGCATTTCTCTTGACTTCCCAGGAATTGGCAACTTTGCCATTCCCTTTCCCAGGTTGGAGGTTTGGTGGCTTGGGGTTTTTTAACCTTGTTGTTGTTGTTTTTGGTAAAAATCTTGGTGAGGGCCATGAGTGCCAATAGTGCTAATTAGTTAATGAGTGTGTGTCTCACCCTGGGAGCAGTGGGAACACTCAGCTCCTACTGGGATCCAGTTGATGTGACTTTGTGAGGCACTGCCTGGCACTGGCCCTGCTCTGTCGCTCAGAATCTGCCTCTGCTGGAATCCCAGAGGTGTGGGGCAGCACAGAACATCACCTGCTGCTGCTGAGTGGTGCCTTGTTTGCAGGTGGCCTTGCTGAGGGTAGCTGTGTCTGTGAGGAATCGCTGCCCAGCCTGGGGAGGGAGTCTGGCTCTGGCCAGTGCCCAGCGTTAATGGGGCGTTTTCTGTAGCTCTTCCAGTTTTCATTCCCTTTCTTTCCCCTTTAGGCTAGAAACAACGGTCCTGGAGAAAATAGGAAACGTTGTCCATTAGATGACCTGTGCAGATTCTTCTCAGCTCTGTGTTTTCCACCACAGAAATAATTTGGGATCAACTCCCCTGAGTCCCCTGCTGCCCCTTGTTTGAAATGCAAGCACACGGTGCCTGTTTCCAAGTGTTCCAGCCCGGAGTGCTGGCACGGTTCTCTGAGTCCCAGCCACCTGCTGCTTCTGACTCTGCATTCAATCCCTTTGTATTTTGAGGTCAGGATTAAGCCAGATACTTGATTACTCCATACTAATTTTTTATTTAGGCACTTAAAGCAGTATGGACCTGAGACAAAAGAAGAAGCCTCCTGTGTGTCTGTTGAAGGGTCACTTGGTGGCTAGGAAAGCCAGCAACTCTTTCAGGACAAATGTAGTCAGCAGGGTCCACAGCTGGATGTAGATTCTTCTGTGGTTACAGCATTGCACTGAGAAGAAAGTTATTGTGGTCACCCCAGTAAAAATGTGCAGGAGAAAAATGAAAGTTTCCTCACAACTGAAGATCTAAAAACCTTGTTTTGTAGTCAGGCTTGAGAGGCTTCACCTTAAACGCTGTATTTGGGAACTGGAATTGAGGTACCATAATCTCCTTGCTCTACTTTTATGGTTCTCATTATAAAATTCTATTTTCAGAACCTAATTACTTCAGAATACTTGTACAAAGCACCTTAGAATTCTGAGCTGCTAGATGTGTGCCCCAGGAGCTCTGGATCACACCTGGGTTATGGTTGTGGACACTTGGATGTGTGTGCAGTTGCTTCTCCAGACCTGAAGTGCTGCAGAGAGAGGGCAGGTCATAGCCTTACTCTTGCCTGTGTTCTGTCAGAATATTGTTTTTTTTTTCCCCCCTCAGAGGAGAGGAAGAAGAAGGCAGCAGAGCAAACAAAACCAAAGCTGTGTGACTGAGAACATGTTTTACTGAAGTCTTTTGGAGGAGCTGAGGATGTTCACTGTCACATCCACTCCTTAGCTCAAGGTGTCCATCTGCCTTTGAGCTACAGTCTGTGCTGGTGGTGGGCAGTGTGTGTGCCCTGCTGTACCTGTGCCCAGCCAGCAAGCCTGCCCGGGTGCCCATCTGTGCAGTGCCAAAAGACTGCCCACTCTGCTCTGAGTGCAGACTGCAGCCCAGGCCGTGCTGCCCTTGGCTCAGTGTCTTCACTTTGTTTTGACTCGGCGCCTAGGCTGAGAATGATGACAACTCTAAGGTAGTCTTTTCTGATGTAGAGGAACTGTTTAACAGTGGTGTGTGATCTTCTGAATCTTTTATTCTGTAGGTCAGTAACAGATCCCCGAGATGGAAAGAGAGTTGCACTCAAAAAGATGCCCAACGTCTTCCAAAATTTGGTCTCTTGTAAAAGGGTCTTCCGGGAGTTGAAGATGTTGTGTTTTTTTAAGCATGACAATGTAAGTAAAGCCAAAGTCATTTTAGAGTCTTTGATAAAGCCTAACTGTGAGATGGGAGCTATCTACAACTGTTCTCTCTCTTCTAGCTTGCAGAATCTCTCTCAAATGCTTTCCAAGCTCTCTAATTTTGTGCTTATCAGATTTCCTGGGAACTCAGATATCACAACTGGAAGTATCACAAACCTAAGAATATTCCTAATTTCCCTTCCAAAAGGCTTGCAAACAGGCAGGCAATCCACTTCCACCTAATCTGATTTGAGGCTAAATGGGATAAATACTGAGCTGCACAAAGTTATGCCAGCTGGGGATGTTTCTCTTCCAAACTGCTTCTTCCTCCTTCTCCCTTGGTTGGAGTTTGTGGCTCAGCTCTTCTAGCAGAGTGGCTGCAGAGCACTCCCAAACCTGCTTTGGGGGAAGTCAGCTGGGGCTGAGCTAAAACCTGTCCAAAATGATTTTAACTGACCCATGGGGTCGTGTCTGAAGAGAATCAAAAAGTGCTTGCAGAAGCTGTTCCCCAGGTGCCAGTGGCTGTGGTGACTCTCCCAGTCCCAGCAGTAATGAGTATGGGGGGAGTGCTGTCTCCTGGTGGGATGGGATCTGTCTCAAACCCTACTTCCTTGCTTTCCCCCTGGTTTAAAGTTTCCCCTTTTTAATCCGAGGGGTTTATGAGGGCCAAGCCCTGCATTCAGTGCTGTTGGTGGGTGGGCAGCCTTGCAAGCTGGCACCAGATTGCAGAGTCCCCAGCACCACTGTCAGCAGCCCTGGGGAGGTGGATGCTGGGACAAAATTTCTTCTGAGCTGGTACTTTTAAGTGCTCCTCACTGGAGTCTTTGTTATGGAGAAGATCTTACTGAGGACTATACAATTAAATAAAAGCATCTCTGCAAGCAGCCACAAGTTGAGCCTGAGAGAGCCACTGGAGTTTGTGTGCTTCACTTAAATGTCACAACAGTTCCCAGGACAGGATCTCAAAGGCCACACCAAGGCTGCACTGAGAGGATGGAAATTCTGTGCTGCTGCTTTCCTACCTTTTTGCTTTGCACAGGGAGCTGAGCTTCTCATTCAGAATTAGAGACTTTGGGTTCCCAGGTGGAAGCAGAGTATCACAAAAGCTCCTGAAGGTGACAGGCAGGACAGTGTCACAGCTCTTGCTAGAATGACTTCTTTCAAGGCTCTGTGACTATATACATGTGAATTCACCAGCTTGTGTTGAGCAGATACATGTATGATATGAATCTTAATACTTCAGCAGCTGGGAGAAGTCTTTTCAATTCACAGCAAGAGAGTTCCTGACTGCACAGAACATCTGAGGGGGGAGCTGTGGAATTCCCACACCTAGAGAGGCAGAGTACTGGGATAGAATGGAGCCAGGCTCTGTAAGGAAGCTGCAGCCTGACTGTCTTCTTGAAAGGGAATTGGGTTGGTTTGACTGGGGTAGGTCTTGATCTTGTGTGGTGTTTCCTAGGTGCTCTCTGCCCTCGACATCCTCCAGCCTCCACACATTGACTATTTTGAAGAAATGTATCCTAACCTTTAAAGTAGAGCATCCTGACTGAGGTAGGTGTCCTAATCATTAGCTCAGAAACTGCAAGGAGCTGCTGGGATCTGAGCCACAAACCCCTTCAGCCTGTATCCACACGTTTTTATTTGCAGAAGTGAATCTACCCTCTGAAGAACTCTTAGCTTTTGTTAACTTTGGAGGTGAAATGGTGAAGGGTTGAACATGAAGAGCCAGCAAATGCAGGGCAGTGCCTGGCTGTTCACCAACAGGTACTGCTGCCTCCCAAACTCTAAACTCTAACCAAAATCTCCCTGTAAGTCAGGCAGGACACAATCAAGTGTGCTTATGTAAGAGACCTGCCAATCATTTTCCATCTGACAATGGATGCATACAGAAAGTGTCAGGAGAGAGGATTTGGGCTTATTTTCTAAAATTACATCTTTTTTACACAATCATATTTGGGACTTGAGAGCTTTTGCTGCTGCCTGGATGCACAACAATGCTTAGGTTTAAGAAGCCAATTAAAGCCCTGCCCCACAGATGTCCACATCCTGTATTCTGTGTCTCCTACAAGTGGCTTTGGTGTCTTTAGAGGAGCTGCTGGAGGCTTGAGTGCTTCACCACCACCTGGTTAGGCTTTGGGAGGTTGCTTGGCAGTTCCTGGTGGGCCTTACTGCTTTCTGGTGTGACCCACTTTACAAGACAGTTAATGGGTGGGAAAGAAATTGTCATTCTTTATTTTTAGAGAAACTTAGTGGAATGTGGTTTGATCTATTTATACTGCCTGGAATTGATTGGTGAGGAAAGTAGAAGTATTTTAAACTTGGTGATTTCAACCAAACTAGAACAGAATTTACTGATTGATAAAGGAATCTGCTGGTTGGAAATATTGCTGTGCTCTGCCAGAGTAGTTAAAGCTCTGAAATTCTTGCTTTGCTCTTTCTCTCATGTGGACAGTGCAGGGAGCAGTCCTCATAAACTGGATTTTGGCTGTTTGCACTTGTTCAGTGCCCTCATTTTGTAACAAGTCGTAGGAGTTACAGATCAGATCTAGGTTAAGGATTACTACTTCCCTCTGCTCCTACAAGCAAGAATGTTTAAATGGGATAAGCTTAGTTTTATCAGCTTAGCTACTGCCAAGTTTTGAATCTAAGCCCAGAAATATTAGTTTCCTTCATGGTTTGCTGATTTTAAGTCCTCCTGACTAGTGTTTTATAGGCCTGCTTGGTTTTCAGTTGGGATTTCTTGACTCTAACAGTGGTGAGTGAAGACTTTGCTTTGTGCAGTCTCCTTTCCCCTGTCTTTGGAAGTCATTGCAGTGAGTGCACTTCTGACCCTTAAATTCATTAGAAGAATGAATGAATTGGTGTTTTAACTGCATCTGCTTCTGCTGCCTGGAGGATAAGGAGAACTTATTTCAGATCTGCTGTAAGATCAGGACACTACACTCTGTGTTTAGGGGATATAGTCTGAGCACTTCCTTTGCTGATCCACTGGTGTAGTTGCTAAAGACACAGCAACATTCCATGGTTACAGTAAGGCTTATTGATCAGTGAGAGAAGTGGGAAGGGATTGAACTGGCCCTGTTTGATTTCCTTTATTCTCTCTAAGGAGTTCTAGTGCCCTGCTTGGCAGACAAACCCAAACAGTAAGGGAATGACCAAAGTGCAGGTTTGAATAGGTTGTGGTGTTGTAGGTGCCTGTCTTGAGGAAATAAACTAAGAGGAGGCAGTTTGGTGAGTTTCAGGTTTTATATGTTCAGACTAAGCTGAAGTTCAAGGCTTATCACTGTAGTTATCAGTTTGCTTTGGTGCAGCAGCAGTGGAGTCCCTGCTAGGGTGCTGCTTGGGTTCTGTCTGTGCCTGTCTGCCAGGGGGGCTGCCCTGGCTTTAAAGCACAGCACTTGCAAAAGTAAATAATGACTCACAGGCTGTGCTGGAGCATCTAGAAGCAGTTGATGACAAGGCCCCATGGCTGTTCATTCTGCACTCAGCTAACTGATAGCTCTCCCTTTTCCCAGTGGCCAGTTGAGCAGTTTAGATTTACAAAATCTTTTGCAGCTGATTGAAGTCCTGAATTCCACAGCTGCAGATGCACAGAGATGCTCCTCCAAGAACTGTCCTAAGCTCCCACAGGAATTTCTGGGAAACTTTTTCCATTCAAGTGAGGATCAGAAGCAGCTGAAAGGACACAACTTTTGTTAGCCCTGTCTATTGACCTGGAAAGATTTTGATACTGGTAAAAGCCAAAGTGGGGTCTCAGCAGAGCAGAGTCAAGGCACAGAATCCCCTCTCCTGCCCTGCTGCCCACACTGCTCTGGCTGCAGCCCAGCACACAGCTGCCTGCTGGGCTGCAGGAGGGCACTGCTGGCTCCTGGGAGCTGCTCAGCACCCAGCACCCCCAAGTCTGGTTCTTCAGAGCTGCTCTCAACCCACTGTGCACCCAGCCTGGCTTTGTGCCTGGGATTGACCTGACCCAGATGCAGTCCCTTGCACTTGGCCTTGCTGAACCTCATGCAGGTGGCACTGGCTCCCTTCTGAAGCCTGTCAAGATCCTTCTGGATGCCATCCCTGTGCACCATCAGAGTAGTGCACCATCAGAGTAGTCCACCAGGAGCCCTGTCTCCTGGTGGACTTTCCCACCTCAGCAGCTCTCCCAGTCAGCAGAGCCAGTGAAGTTCTTTCATGCCCTGCATTTGCCTTGCTGATTATTCTGGAGTAAATTGGTCCATTTGTAGTTCTAATTTTTCACAGCTACTTAACTAATTACTGCTGTCAGTGGCAGTTCCTGTCTGGTGCGGACGCTCGCCGAGCTGCCTGTCACAGCTCCAGGGACCACCTCACAGCCAGCACCTTATGGTTCAGCCTGCACAGGAGAACTGCAGGCACCTGTTAGAGGAGCTGGTTGACATTCCTGTAGGAATTTGGGGCTTGCTTTTGCTCAACCTTTCTGACAGTGCTGGAGCCAAGGCATCGACCTGCTCAGGTACCAGCTGTTGAGAAGCTGCCACCTTTGTAAGAGGCAGGAGCATCAAGCAGGAGCTGCTTTCCCTCTTGTTTAGAGACCCTCATTAAATTATCCAGAGACAATAATCAGATAGCTGCTGCTCAAGTTAATGGCACCTCTGAGCCCCTGTCAAGAGAGCTTTATTTAATGCACAGCAGACCTGGAGTGGTGCAGGTGCCATTTCAGGCCCTCATTTAATTTAAGCTGCTTTAGTTGGCATGGCAACTAGTTGAGACATCTGGGAGACATTATGCTTGGGATTGAGATTTAGGAGGATTTGTAGTGTAGCAAAACAAAACTCTTGTCACCAGAAAGTGCAGAGTAATGCTTTGGGGTTGCTTGCTTTTTTTTTTTTTTTTTTTTTTAANTTTTTTTTTAATATTGTACATTAAAAATTCAGGATTTCTGACAGCACAAAGGTAACTCCCAAATTTTAAAAGGTTGGTATCAATATTTCAGAGACCCTTTGCAAAAGAAAAAGAACAACTAAAGGGCTTGACATGATGCTGCTGCAGGGTTGGGATTTTTCTTTATGAATGCACTCTTAATTTGGAGGATTTTTTTCTCTTTTTAGTCCAGCATTTGGCAGTGTTTAATTTTTCAAATGAATTTTTGGGTAGGGTGCTGATGGCAGGTGAAAAGTTTGGCTGAATGGGTTTTGCCTGGGTAGTTTGCAGAGCAACAGATGGAAGGGGAAGGTGGATTAGGTAGAGCTGAAAGCCAATGGGAAGTTTTCTCTAGGTGCTTGCAGGGGCAGCTTGGCCTGTGCCAGGGAACTGGTGGGGATGGTCAGGGCAAGCAGAAGTTTGAAGAAGAGAAGGCTTCCAGGAGACCTTAGAGTAGCCTTCAAGTATCTGAAGGGGGCTACAGGAAGGCTGGGGAGGGACTATTGACAAGGTCTGGGAATGGCAGGACAAGGGGAATGGGTTTGAAGTGGCAGAGGGGAGATTGAAACTGGATGTTAGGAGGAAGTTGTTTGCAGTGAGGGTGGTGAGACACTGGCACAGGTTGCCCAGGGAGGTTGTGGAGCACAGAAGCACAGAAAGTGATCTTTGATCATGTTGGGTGCTTCTGTGCTCCACAACCTCCCTGGAGGTGTTCAAGGCCAGGTTGGACAAGGCCTTGAGTGACCTGTGCTAGTGAGAGGTGTCCCTGCCTATGTCAGGGGGTTGGAACTGGCTGATCCTTGAGGTCCCTTCCAACCTTACCATTCTATGGTTCTCTAAGTTCCTGCTGAGGCTCCCTTGCTTACCACCTTGCCAAGAGATAAATATCTCACCTGAAGTCAGGGCTTGCTATTGTATTTCATGCTTGATCTGGAGCAGAGCTGGTTGTAAAGAGCATTGAACCAACTGATAGGATCTTGGTGAGATTTAAAACCAGCCTCAGCCCTCCCACTGACCCACTTAGCTCTGCTCCAGAGGAAAGGTCAGGACAGCTCCTAAAAATTCCACCCTGAGGTCACTGAGTTCATGGAGTTATCAGAGCTGGTGCCTGGCAGGTGCAGAGGACAAGTGGGGCTGAGGTGGAACTTCCTCCTGCACAAACTTCCTCCTGCACAGCAAACACCAGCAGAGCAGAGACAAATCCCTTCCCCTCCAGCACTCTGCGGTTTCTATGATGATGTGAAGGTCAAACAGGGGTCCTGGCTATGTTAGGGGGAATTGGTGTTTTGATAAGTCCTCATTACTTATCAGGTAGCAGCTTGCAACCAGCTTTCACAGGCTGCACTTGCCAGCTTGCCTACTTCAACCACAATCTGTGTCTGCCACGAAGACACTGCTGTAGCTGTTTGGAATTTGTGGCTTCCCAGTCTGAAGGAGACATGGAAAGGTTTGGAGCTACCATTAATTATATTGAAACTTTGCTTTCTGAGTTGCAACCTGACTTTGCAATCATTTGCTAGCAACGACCTTCACACAGAGCAGCCTCACTGAGCCATCTGTTTGCTTTCACAACTCTGCTCTGCTTTCCTTCTTGGAAGAGTCTGGAGGCTTGACCTCTGGAGAAGCTTTATTGTTTTCCACTCAGTACCTCTGGCTCAGAGGCCTAGGAGTTAGAGTCAGTGTTCCAAGAGGTGATGTGCTGGACTTGCTGCTTTTGCCTTAACTAATGCATTGCAGATATGTTGTCACTGAACTGATGCAGAGTGACCTCCATAAGATCATCGTCTCTCCTCAGCCGCTCAGCTCCGACCACGTCAAAGTTTTTCTTTACCAGATTTTAAGAGGTAATTTTTCTTCTTATAGATCTAATAAACATTCTGTAGTACTCTTGGGTTGGGTTTGGATTTGGGTTTGGATTTTGGGTTTGGTTTGGATTTGTCTTGTTTTTTTCTTTCTTTGTTTTAGTTTTGGTTTCTTTTATTTTGCTTTCTTTATTTCATTATTTTATTTTCTCTTCTCCCCCCACACTGTTTCTTACTGCTTGTTCTCAAGACATCCTCTCACCTTGATGATTTTAATTTGCTTTCATGTTCCAGGTCTGAAGTATCTACATTCTGCTGGCATTTTACATCGAGACATTAAACCAGGGAACCTCCTTGTGAACAGCAACTGTGTTCTGAAGGTGCTTCTTAAATTCATTGCAAATGTCCATCTGTGTGTGCTCTTCCCTGTAAGCCACTTGCTGCTTGTTAAACAAAAACCTTTAAGGTGAACACTTTCCCTGAAGGTCATTTTAAAAGGAAGCAATCCCACAGAGCCTTTAGAAATG
Organism: Ramphastos sulfuratus; assembly: GCA_013399055.1. Taxonomy (NCBI): domain Eukaryota; kingdom Metazoa; phylum Chordata; class Aves; order Piciformes; family Ramphastidae; genus Ramphastos; species Ramphastos sulfuratus. The sequence goes on from WBNM01020774.1 coordinate 47,874, forward strand.
GTGAAGGAAGCAAACATTTCCCTCCCCTCTTTCCTCTCCCCAAGCTGATGAACGCAAGGCAGGCAGGGTTTGGCTGTGGCTCAGCAGGCTCTCTCCTGCCCTCAGCAGCTGAGGAAGGCAGGAGGTCTCCTCAGGAGTTGCAATGTCAGTGTTCAGTGTGCAGGCCACAGCAAAGGTGACCTGGAATGGCCAAGCCTCTTCCATTAACTCCTCAAGCACATGAAATTCCAGAGGGCCATGACAGGTATAAAAACTGCACTGATGTGCTGAGAAACTTTGGCTCTCCTTTCTTAACCCTTCTGCCTCCAAACATTTGTAAAAGTTCTCAGTGAGCTGAAGGCTGAACCCTTCTGGGACACTTTGAGGCATGGGATGAAGAAATGAAATCTGCTTTGGGGCTGTGTGCAGTTCTGGAGCCNCACCCAGTGGGTGCCAATCTGGGTTTATTGCTTTAGTGCAAAGTTGGTTTTACTCCTTTTGGTTATCAATTTTACAATGCTGACTTTGTGATTTCAAAGAAAATTTCTCAGAGTTGAGATGGAGGTGGAACAAAGTAGCAGAATCTCTTCCCATTCCCCTTCCCCTTTGCTGCTGCACTTACAGCAAATTACCTGATTCATTGAAATGCTGCTTGGGAATTTTCCTGCTTCATTACCAGAAGGTTACCTATTTGAAATGCATTAAGTGTTTTTGGTTATTTTAATTGTTTTATTTGCCTTCTCAATTTAGATTTGTGATTTTGGATTGGCCAGGGTGGAAGAATTAGATGAATCTCGCCACATGACTCAGGAAGTTGTCACTCAGTATTACCGAGCTCCAGAAATCCTGATGGGCAGCCGCCACTACAGCAATGCCATTGACATCTGGTCTGTAGGCTGCATCTTTGCAGAGCTGCTGGGCAGAAGGATATTGTTTCAGGCACAGAGTCCCATCCAGCAGGTAGAATTCCATTTCCCTTCAACGTTTTTTTTGGGTTTTTTTTCCTACTGTCTAATTTCCTGGAGTCAGCCCTGCCAGGCAGCGAGAGCTGGGCGGGGAGAAATGGAATGAAATCCAACCAGGACAGGGGTGGAGATGGAGCTTGGAGGAGACCTTGGAGTGGCCTTCCAGAATCTGAAGGGAGCAACAGGAAGGCTGGGGAGGGATTATTTACGAGGTCTTGTCATGACAGGACAAGGGGCAATAGGTTTGAAGTGGCAGAGGGGAGGTTGAAACTGGATGTTAGGAGGAAGTTGTTTGCAGTGAGGGTGGTGAGACACTGGCACAGGTTGCCCAGGGAGGTTGTGGAGCACAGAAGCACAGAATGGGATCTTTGATCATGTTGGGTGCTTCTGTGCTCCACAACCTCCCTGGAGGTCTTCTGTGCTCGTAGAGCACATAGAGGAGAGGGACCTGGGGGTCCTGGTGGGCACAAGGATGCTCATGAGCCAGCAATGTGCCCAGTCTGGCCAAGGGCATCCTGGGGTGGATTAGAAGGGCTGTGGTGAGTAGGTTGAGAGAGATTCTCCTGCCTCTCTACTCTGCCTTGGTGAGGCTGCATCTGGGATAGTGTGCAGTTTTGGACCCTCAGTTCAAGAAGAACCTCAGGGAACTGCTCAAGAATGTCCAGCCCAGAGCCCCCAAGCTGCTGCAGGCAGTGAACATCTCCTGTGAGACCAGACTGAGGGAGCTGGAGCTGGGAGCTGGCTGCAGAGGAACCTGAGGCTGCCCTCAGTGCTGTGCTAAAGATGTCCAGGGCAGTGTGGGGAGGATGCAGCCAGGCTCTGCCCAGGGGTGGCCAATGATAGGACAAGGGGCAGGGGGTGCCAGCTGGAGCAGAGGAGATGCCACAGGAACAGGAGGGAAAACTTTTTGACTGTGAGGGTGGCAGAACCCTGGAGCAAGCTGCCCAGAGAGGCTGTGAAGTCTCCTTCTCTGGAGACATTCAGAATCCACCTGGATGTGTTCTTGTGGGACCTGCTCTAGGTGACCCTGCTCTGGCAGAAGATTTGGACTGGATGATTTCTGGAGATCCCTTCCAACCCCTGACACTCTGTGGTTCTGTTTTGAACTCAGATGTGCTTTTGTTTTACCTGGTTTGCTGACGCCAAAACCTCCACACTGCAGTGATGCCTTGCAGACAGTGCTAAATGGAGTGGTTATTAACCTGAGCTGCTGAGGTGGATTTTTTCTGTAATCCTCTGTAATCTGCTGCAGAACCAAAGCCTGCTGTAGCATTTTACTGAGATAAGGTAAAGGTGCTAGGACTGAGATCAAGCTTTTTGTAACAGCTGATAGGAGAAAGCAAAGTTTTCAGTTGAGACCTAACTGGAGACAGAGTGCTGGAGGTACAGCATTGGCTCCTGAACTGTTGAAGTTGCCAGTTACTGGTGTTGCTCAAACTGCTCAGGTTAGTGATGATCACATGTGTAAGAAAGCAGTGAATAGTTCATGGCCCTGCATAGCTGGGAGTAAAAGCAGAGGCTGCAGCGGAGGCGCGAGAGCAGCGGGGGCTGCAGCAGGGTTCATCCCCATTCCAGCAGCAAGCAGGCCAATATAACCCCCCTGGATCTAACCCCTGGAGGGCTGTTTTACAGCAGAGACAATGTCTGCAGCAAGCTGCTGGAGGTGGCTGCATTTATCCTTCTGCCTAAGAGAAGGATCAAGATGTGCTGACATAAAGATGTTTACCTTCAGTGTTGCTGTGCTCCTCTGGAGACTGGAAACTACCTGGCATTAGAGTGTGAGGTTGCACAGAGTGACTGAGGGGATGTGCAGACAGCTGCCAGCCTTCTGCTGGAGGTGAATTCCATACTCCCTTGGTTGGTTGTGCAGGTAGCATTTCCCAGGCTTGGAGACATTCCTTTGGCATCATACTCCCAGTGGTTGTGTGCTGAAGGTCAGAAACATTCTCAGGTGCAGGATTTCCTAACACCTGGTTGGGCTTTTGACTGCTGCTGTTTAGAAGTTGGCATTTTGGTATGATGCAGGTTCAATCCTTTAGAAAGGCACTTTTGAAGGTGCAAGCACAAGTTATTGAAGATGGTTTTGTCTTCAGGTGCATCCATGGTGCAGGAAGGCTGATCTCTGCCTTTCTGACTGTATGTAGAGCAAATGCCTTTCTCCACTTGCTTTCAAGAGCAGTCTGCACACTGGGTTGTGGGAGGCAGGTTACAGAGTACTGGGTCTTACCCATCTTCTGAGGTTAGCCAGTTCCTCTGGTCTGATTTTGCTGCTCATCATTTAATCCTCCCTAAAGATAAGGGGTCAAGTGCCTGAGGCAGTAAGCAGAATCTGTTTGGAGAGATCAGGGTGGCAGGGAGAGAGGATTCTGCCAGCCTGGTGCACTCATTCCCCATCAGCTGCTGAAATGTCTTCATGCATTTTATTATATGTATTAGATACTAGGAAAAGGCTTTTTACCACAAGGCCAGTGAGGCACTGGAGCAGAGTGGCTGTTTGAGCTAGATTGGTAGCTCAGACATAAAAACGTTTGGAACAGAGAAACTCAGAACTGGAAGCTCTAGTGGAGAGGTGAACATTCCAGGGATAGGCCATAACATGGTAACAATGGATAGGTTAATATAATTTCATTGGAGCATGAAGAGCTTTATGTCTGGAAGCACAGCTTGGACCTTCCCCTTGCTGCTTTGCTGCTGCTT
>WBNM01020774.1:51590-63514 GCA_013399055.1 Ramphastos sulfuratus
GTTGGACTGGATGATCTCTTTGTGTCCCTTCCAACCCCTGACATCTTGAGATGATCCTGTGATTGTATTTCTCTGGTTGTTTATTCATCTTACACTCTTATATTTAGTTTAAACTGTGCAAAAAGTATATTTTTTTTTTTTCTTTTTTTCCTCTGACTGTCCAAAATTCTGAGTTGTAGTGAATTGGCTTTATGTGGGCAGGGATCAGCTCTAGCCCAGCACAAGCAGGCTGCCCAGAGAAGCTGTGGCTGCCCCATCCCTTGAAGTGCTCAGGGCCAGGTCGGGTGAGGCTTTGAGCAGCTTGGTGCAGTGGGAGGTGTCCCTGCCCGTGGAGGGGGTTGGAACTGGCTGAGCTCTCAGGACCCTTGCAAGGCAGAGCAGTGTGTGGTGATTGTCTGGTTCTGTGTCTGAGCTGTGTGTCTCTTCCCTGCAGCTGGACCTGATCACAGACCTGCTGGGCACGCCCTCGCTGGAGGCGATGAGGACGGCTTGTGAAGGCGCCAAGGCACATATACTCAGGGGTCCTCATAAACAGGTGGGGCAGGGTGTGCCGGGGCGGGGCAGGGTGTGCTGGGGCAGGGCTGGGTGTGCTCACAGCAGGCCACTGCTGCAGCCTGGCACACCTTGGGTGGACTCTCGTGGAGCCTCGTGACATTGAACAAGGCCAAGTGTAAGGTCCTGCACCTCGGTAGGCACAATCCCAAGCACAGCTCCAGGCTGGGTGGGAAATAGCTGAGAGCAGCCCTGAGGAACAGGCCCTGGGGGTCTGGGGTGCTGAAAAGCTCAAGATGAGGCTGCAGTGTGAGTGCAGCCCAGACAGCAACTGTGTGCTGGGCTGCAGCAAGAGCAGTGTGGGCAGCAGGGCAAGGGAGGGGATTCTGCCCCTTTGCTCTGCTCTCCTCAGACCCCAGCTGCAGTCCCGTGTGCAGTTCTGGAGCCCCCAGCACAGGAAGGACATGGAAGTGTTGGAGCCAGTCCAGAGGAGGCCACCAAGATGCTGAGAGGGCTGCAGCAGCTCTGCTGTGAGGACAGGCTGAGAGAGTTGGGGCTCTGCAGCCTGGAGAAGAGAAGGCTTCCAGGAGAGCTTGGAGTGGCCTTGCAGGATCTGAAGGGGACTCCAGGAAGTCTGGGGAGGGACTATTGACAAGGTCTGGGAATGCCACGACAAGGGGCAATGGGTTTGAAGTGTCAGAGGGGAGATTGAAAGTGGATGTTAGGAGGAAGTTGTTTGCAGTGAGGGTGGTGAGACACTGGCACAGGTTGCCCAGGGAGGCTGTGGCTGCTCCCTCCCTGGAGGTGTTCAAGGCCAGGTTGGATGAGGCCTTGAGTGACCTGTACTAGTGGGAGGTGTCCCTGCCTATAGCAGGGGGTTGGAACTGGAAGATCCTTGAGGTCCCTTCCAACCTTCCCATTCTAGGATTCTCTGATTTTGTTTGGCCATTGGGTCTCAGAGCTGCCTCTGTTGCCAGCCCTGGGGTGGCTGAGCTGCTGCAGTGCCCTGGCTTGGTCTGCAGGTACTCAAATTGAGGCAAGGTGGAGTTACACCAGGGAAGTGCTTGTCTGGCTTCTGCCTGGTGTGGAGCTTTGACATGCTGCACAGGAGCAGGTCTCCCTGTGACAGTGACAGTGTTTTGATAGCAGTTTTGAAGGGAGGTGTTAAAGTTAAGTGTGAGCATTGGCAGGAGAGGTGAAATTGGCTCTGTAGTTCAGAAGGCCCTGGAGGGGCTCCTGCCCTGACAAGGTCAGGTGTTAGGTGTGGGAATCACCCATTGCTCAGATCCAGAAAACAACAGCCCAGCACCAAAGGGTCCCCTCACACCTCTGTGCAGTGACCTGTTTGTGACAGGCTCCCAGGGTGCTGCAATCTGAGGTGCCACATTCAACAAAAGAGAAGTCGAAGTTAAAAACCCCTAACAAGCAAACAAGGAAAGCCCAAAGCAGAGAGAAAAGGCAGGGTGAGGGCATTCTGCTGAGTGGCCAATAAAAAGGGCAGATGAAATACACAGCAAGAAGTGCTTGTGCAGGAGCCCATAGTGCCAGAACAAAGCCATATATCCATCCAGTGTGGGCACTTTTATGACTGCTAGATAGTAAAAATTAACAAAATTAATAACCTGAACATGTTAATACAGCAAATCTTTCCAGCAGTTAAGTTTGCATCTTTATTTGCTGCGTGCTGAAGTCATCTCTCACATCTCTCCCCACCACAATAGTGGTTACCATAGAGATGAGCACTGAATATAAATTCTGCTCTATTATTGCCACGTGGGAGTTCTGCCTCCCTGGCACTTTCAATTCACTACATCAAGTTGTCTCTGTTCCACTTCATGACAGGTTGGGTTTTTTTTTGTTTTTTTTTTCTTCTAACATCAATAACAGGAGGATTTCCTGAAGACTTTCTCCACCAGTTTTAAACCAAACCAAGCCCAAGTTCCTGCTCTCACTTGCTGGGAGAGTTTTAACTTTGAAGCTGTGCACTTTGATGCTTTGGGAAGTTTTAGTGTGACCAAAGGAGGGAGGAATCCATCCCCTTTAGACATAAACCCATGGTACAGTGCACAAGTGCATCCAGATACCTAAAGCATTGCTTTTAAATTCTGATAATTAGATGATTGCTTGACATTTCCAAAGGGCAGAGGTTGTGCTCTTGGTCGTAGTCAGCAAAGGCCTCTGGAATTTGTTAGCCTTGTTGAGTTTAAGCCAGGATGTTTTGTCAGGAACTGAAATGGAGACAGGAATGTCTTCTGCTGTTCTCATCCCAGTGCCGAGGCTGTCCTTGTACAAGCCTCTGCAACTGTGTCTCTTGACCCACTGAGTGAAGGGAATACAAAAAAAGCAAGGGAGGGGAAGTGGTATCAAATGTTCCCAAAACAGATTTGACATCCTGTGGCCCCTAAGTCCTAGGAAAGAAGCCCTGAGCAGTTGTTTCTGTGTCTGAGGACTGCCATGCTCACTGTTTGGGGGTGCCACAGGGGCTGGGCACTCTCTGGAGCTGAGGGGCTCAGCTGCACCTCATGAGCAGGGGTTAGGCTGCAGCTAGCTCATTTCTGAAGTGATACTTCTCTGGCTCCAGCTTCAAGCACACTTCATGTCTGAATGCAAATCCCTGACTTTTCATCATTCAAAATGGAGATTTTGCAGGTTATAAATAGCTAAATGTTGCCAGTTTCTTAATTAGATTAATAGGGAGAGAAAACCAAGTTGGAACCTGTGATTACTTTGTCACACAAACTATTTTTGCTCGATGTAGGTGAGCACAGGAGGAGGTGAGGGGTGAAGCATTTGGCTGCTTTATGTAAAAACAGATCAATGCCTGAAGTTTCTGATTCCAGCTCCCCCACCCCACTGTGTGTTGGCACAATGAACATTTGTGTACTACACTGCCAGGTTTGTGCTGACAAAATTCACTCCAAACTGCATGCAGTGAAGTGATGAAGTTGCTTAACTGGCAGCCCTGGGCAGAGGCTCTCCTGCCACGTTCCCAGCTTAGGGTCAGGAGGGGTTTGGGCTCCGTGGGCAGTCATGTGCTGATCCACTTCTAGAAGTGGAATGTCTTGGAGGCTGTTCCCTGCCTCCTGTGGGCCTGGTGTGCTCTGGTATAGAAAAAGAGATCCAGTGAGATGCACCTTACTTGCTCAAAGCCCTCACTGCTGGTTCCATGATCAATTTTCCAGCAGTTCAGTTTTCCCCAGCTCCTAGTGCTCTGGTCAGGGCAGTTTGTTCTCTGGCTGTGGACTTGGTTGCAGTTTGCTGTCCCCAGAAGCTGTCTGTAGCCAGATGCTCTTCATCTCAAATAGGGAGGGAAACGTTTCCCTTGATTTTGGAAACTGACCTTTGCTGTAGCTTTTTAAAAAAACCCAAACAAATTTTTGAAGCCCATCCTAGAGTCCAGGGTTTAGCTGATGCTTTGAAATGAGAGGCAAACAGCAGTCATATTCTTGCTGATGAGTTTTGTTCATTTGGGGCACTTTCAGGCAGTTCTCCTTCCCATGTGCCAGGGCCATAGGGGTTGGGGGGTGTCTTCCCAAGCTGTTACATCTAATTCTGGAGCCAGGCTGGAGAGTTTGTGCAGTGAGGTCTTGTTGAAGCCTCCTCAGGCTGTGGAGCTGGCTGGTGCTGCCAAGCCTGGAGAAGCAGCTGTCCTTGCCCTGCAGCTCTGCAGCCTCTGTGCTCCACAGCTGGACCCTGGCACCTCCAGTCCCAAGATCTGGGGAAGGTTCTGTGCTCCTGCTGCCAGAAAGGGCTGAGTGTCCCCAGCTCTGCAATCTGCCTTTGCTGCAGGGTTCTCTACTCTGAGCTGAAGCTGGAAGCTCAGCCTGGGCAGGCTGCTGTGCTTGTGAGTGAGCACTGCCAGGAGAAGCAGGAGGGAAGTGCTCAGCAGAGCTGGTTCCTGTGGGGCTAACTGCAGCAAGAACTGAGCTGCTGCTTCCAGCTTCTGGACTGCTCCAACTCTTTCTGCCTGTGCAGTTCACGCTCCCAGACCCACACTGTAAGGGAGGGAGAGTTCACCAAGCCCCCTTCCCCCTCCCCAGATCCCCCAGCCCTGCTTGCTGGCCTATTTATTGCTGTGTAAAAGGCTGAGTGCCTGAAGGTCATTGTAATTGTGCTGCATGTCACTGCCAGTTAGACATGGATGGCCTGGGCAAGGAAAAGCAGAATAATCCATAATTTGGCAGTGATTGAGATCAGAAAAATGAGATACTGGAAGTGATGTGGTTAACCAAAGCCCTGAGCAGCTGCAGCTGAAAGTGGAGTCCCTATAGACAAATAAATAAACAAACTCTGGGCTTGTCCAGGGATTACATCTGAAAAGATAATCAATGAGCTCTCTGTTGCAAGTGCTGGGGGTTGTACCAGTGATGATGGGCTAGGAAGGCCTCAGGTAGTGCCTGTCCTTTCTAACAAGACATTTGTCCTTGTGCCTGGAGAGCCAGGCATGCTCTGGCACTGATTGCCTGCTGATGGATCTGACAGGACAACTTATCTGTACTTCTCTTTCTCCTATTTCCCCTACAGCCATCCCTTCCTGTCCTATATACACTTTCCAGTCAAGCTACACATGAAGCAGTTCATCTCCTTTGCAGGATGTTGGTCTTTGATCCAGTGAGTATGATTTCAAAAGGTTTCTGGTGCTCCTTGTTTGAACAGCTTTTGTTGTCTGCTCCTTAAATGGGGACTGTTTAATGCTGTTCTCCTGGGCTGCATCTCACTGCTTTGGGTCTGTAAATGAGGTGGAAGCAGCAGCTTAGAATTGGTCAACTAATTTCCCCCTGGAATGGGGGGGGGTTGCATTTAAAGCCCAGTGATCTTTTGAAGACAGCTAGGATGGAGTGGGAAAGCTGAGGGTGTTCATGAATCATGCTGTCTTTTCCTGGCTAGGTGTAGGTAGCAGAACATCAGATACTTTGATGCAGTTCTAATTAGAGACATGTGGGTGTTCATGGTCTTGCAACACACACACACACACACACAATTCCTCCTGCATCCATGCAGTCACAGAACAGGATCTCTTTTTTTTTTTTTTTTTTTTTTCCTTTCCCCCCTAGCATCTGTTCTAATAGAAATGTGCTGCTGTGGTTTGGGATTTCATCCCCTGGGCTCACTACACAAAAGTGTCACTAGAAAATCTGATAGCTGAGTCGATGAGCTGAGTGATTTCTTTGCCACAGCCAAAAAAAAAAAAAAACAACATTTCAAATGAGAAATGGACAGAGTGGCTGCACTGCTCCAGGGGGAGCTTGGAACTGATACAAGATTCAGAAGGCAGTTCTCAGGGATTTGGGGGTTTTAACCTTAAGATCACTTTCCTGGGCAGCCCCACAGAAACAAACTGCCTCTGGTTTCCTTTCTAACCACTCAGACTGCTGCTGTTCCCAAATCCCATTCAGTAACTGTGGGTTTGGCTTTTTAAAGCACCAGGCCAGTGCTTTACAACAGGTACATCAAATCCACACAGCATCCTGGGAGCTGGAATGCTTGGCCTTTGCCCCCAGTTTTGCCACTGCTTTTGCTCTGTGACTTTGAGTAAGCAACTTCTGTTCTCTTGGTTTGTGTTTTGGTCTGGGTTTTATTAACCCATTGTGTTGTTTTGGGAGTTCCCTTCCCCCCCACACTTTGTAAAATGACCCAGACNTCCTTGAGTTTTGTTGCACCTGGAACCTGCAACATCACTTCTGTCTGCAGCTCTTCAGGAGCAGAGAAGAGTTCTCCTCTTTGACAGGCAGAGAGTGAGAACTTTCCTTGGGCTTATGCTCAACAAAGTCTGAGCAACCTGGACCTAGGCTTTGTAACCGACCCCACAGCTCTGGCCTTTTCCTTCAGCACTCCTTTTCTGCCCCTGGGGGTGTGCAGTGTTTCCCAGGACTCCAGATGCCATACCCTGAGTTTTCAGTGATGCTTACATTTGTGGGTTACCTTAAACAGGTACCTAAGGGCACAGTGAAATGTGTGGACCTGTGGAATCCTGCATTCATCAACCTTCGTTTGGGCTTATTTTGCTTCGTTGTGGAGTTAACCATTTTTAGGTTATCTGGAGAAAGCAATTATGGAAAAATACATTTCTCAAAGTCCTTTTAGCAGCAGTTTTCTGTCCTCAGCAGTGGCACCGGAAGGTCAGTGGCACCTGAGTGCTGCTGCTGGTTTCTGAGCAGAATCTTCCCCCTAGTGGCAGCCTCTGCGGGCCTGAGGCGCTGACGTGAGCTAATCCCTTAACGTGATTAGGGGTTATAAAACAATTAGGCATTAATTGATGAGTAAGTGTGCTTTAGGCTGTTCTATTACCTCTGAAAGATCCTAACTGGCCTCGTTTTCTTTTCTTTACCTGCAGTGGGTTTAAACTGGCAGAGGGGAGATTGAAACGGGATGTTAGGAGGAAGTTCTTTACAGTGAGGATGGTGAGACACTGGCACAGGTTGCTCAGGGAGGTTGTGGAGCACAGAAGCACCCAACGTGATCTTTGATCGCGTTGGGTGCTTCTGTGCTCCACAGCCTCCCTGGAGGACTTCTTCTGTGCTCTGCAACCTCCCTGGAGGTGTTCAAGGCCAGGCTGGATGAGCCCTTGAGTGACCTCTACTAGTGGGAGGTGTCCCTGTGCCTATGGCAGGAGGTTGGAACTAGATGATCTTTGAGGTCCCTTCCAACCTTCCCATTCTGTGGTTCTGTGTTTCAGTCCAAGAGGATATCTGCTAAGGATGCCTTAGCTCACCCGTACCTGGACGAAGGGCGGTTGCGATACCACACCTGTATGTGTAAATGTTGTTTTTCCACATCCACTGGGAGAGTTTACACGAGTGACTTTGAACCCATCACTAACCCCAAATTCGATGACACTTTTGAGAAGAACCTCAGTTCTGTTCGGCAGGTGAAAGGTGAGTCCTGAGCAGCCTCTGCAGCTGCGCTTCCCTTCCCGCTCCGCCCTCGGCAGTCTGTAGCTGGGATGGGACAACCCAGCTGTGGGTTTCCTTTAGGGCTCCTTCCACAGCAGGTACAGCAAAGATTTTTCTGGTCACTAGAAGAGCAGAATCACTTGGAAATGTTCTGCCATCACCTGCAGTAGCTGACATGCGGAAATCTCCTGCGTCCTTCTCTGGTGTCAGTGTTCCCAGGGCACTCCTGCTTCTGCACCAGGGGAGCAGGGAAAGCACTGCTGTGGCCATTGTGGGGTGCAAGGCTTTATCTTGAGAGCTGTGCTGCAGCGAGGGTCAGAGCTGAGCTGCAGGGTCAGCACCATCAATAACTGAAGCTGAGCTCTCTCACTGCTCTCCAGTTTCATTTCCTCTCATCCATCACTGCCTGCTCAGGCTGAAGTGTCCCTGCCAGGTGCCTTTGCAGCAGCTGCTGTCGCCAGCTCCGTCACTGGTGCCGCTCTGGTTCTGGCAGCAGGGCAGAGGATGTGCTCTGGGTCAGGACATGCTGCCATGAGGAAAATCAATCCTGCTGCCTGGGAGAGGGAACTGCTGCTGCAGATGGTTACAAAATGCCAGCAGTTGCTTTGTGACACTGGAGATTTGAAGTCTGATTCCATCACAGCAAATAAGCCATAAACCAGACTTGGTTTCTTTTGAGATCAGATCCAATCAGGAGAGCAGAGCTTTTATGAGAGCAATACAGCATGAGAAATAGTAGTAGGGGTTTAGGTTCTGTTTGGTGGCAGCTCAAATAACTCAAGAGGAGGAGAGGGAGAACAACTGTGTCACTTCAGCAGTCTGTAGCAAACAATTCAGCCCTTTGGGGGACAAACCCACTCCATGATGTTGCCATGATAATGTGGCTGATTCCAGATACATCCTGGACCTGCCAGTCACATAGAGAGCTGCTCCAAGTTCACAGCATGTTCTTAGCTTTTTATCTTCTTGTGATTTCCATTTCCCTCCTCTCCTTGGCCGTGACTTTTCCAGAGGTGTCCACAGCTCTGCTGCCTTCTCTGTTGTTCTAAGCACTGCCTTTAGAGTTTGCTGCCAGCAGTGCAGATTCCAGCTCTGCTGCTTGCAGAGGAGCAGCCTGTGGCCAGGCTCTGCTGCTGTGTTTGTGTACAGGGAGATGTTTTGTCTGGCAGCTCTTCTGCAAATCCACATTTTTGGTTTAATCATCTCAAGTGGCAGGTTTGTGGCTGGGCCTGGTGGCAGTAAGTGAATCCATGAATCACCTGGACAGGATAATAGCAGGAGCTGTGTTCTGCTGCTTGCAAATCAAGCCCAAGTTGAGAACTCTTTGGTGTTTCAAAGAGTTATACCCCAAAATCAAGAGTTAGTCCAGAACTCTTTACCCTCAGCTCAGTGTTTCAGTGGACATTAGGCAGTTTTCTGCCATGTATTTATTTCAGTGCTTGTGTACAAGTTCTCTCTGGGTTTATGCAGTGAGATTTGGCACCAGATTAGCTGTAGGGAAGCTGGAGTAGTTCTGCCCTTACTGAAAAGGAGTTCAGCAAAAGAAGCTGAGGCCTTCCCCACTCCGCACTGTGTTTTACTGAGGCCAAAAGTGTTCATCTTTGGGTGGTTTATTTTTCTTTTATTTCTCTCCCATCTACAGAAATAATTCATCAGTTCATTTTGGAACAGCAGAAAGGAAACAGAGTGCCTCTCTGCATCAACCCTCAGTCTGCTGCTTTTAAGAGCTTTATTAGGTAACTGTATGTAATCATTTCTCATCCTCATTCACGTTTTGTAGCAGTACAAAGTGCACACATCCTAAATGCTTGAGGTTTCTGAGGGCAGGGAAGCCTCCTAGGTAACTTCTGCAAAAGCAAAACAAAAAAGGGCCTGGTGTGGTTAAATTTGAAACAGTTTTATGCATTCTCCTAGAATTTAAGTCAAAGTTTAAGGTGGGATTTTTGCAAAGCCATTGCTGAAGTCAGGCTGAAAATGAGGCCTGAAAGGTTGGCAGGTTGGATTTTGATTGAAGAACTGCACTGTAAACACAGGGCAGGAGTGACTGAGAGATGTGAAGGCATTAAGGAACTCAGCAGATAAGGTGATGTGGATCCAAGCTATAGGAGGGGACATTTAGATTGGATGTTAGGAAGAAGTTCTTTGCCATGAGGGTGATTATCCATGATAACAACATGGACTTCACTGATATCATCAAGTTCTTTAAGACCCTCAGAGAGCCATGCTGAGCAAAACCAAATCAGGGCAGTTTGCTCCTTCTCCCTTACTCAGACGTGCAGTGGTCTTGCTCTGAAGAGAAGGCTCCAAGGAGACCTTATTGTGGCCTTGCAGTATCATCAGGGGGGCACAAGAAAGCTGGGGAGGGACTTTTATGTTGTTGAGTAATGATAGGAGTGGGGGGAATGAAGCAAAACTAGAAGTGGGTAGATTCAGGTTGGATGTTAGGAAGAAGTTCTTCATCCTGAGGGTGGTGAGAGCCTGGAATGGGTTGCCCAGGGAGGGGATGGAGGCCTCATCCCTGGAAGATTTTAAGGCCAGGCTGGATGTGGCTCTGGGCAAGCTGATCTAGTGTGAGGTGTCCCTGCCCATGGCAGGGAGGTTGGAACTGGATGATCCTTGGGGTCTCTTCCAACCCTGACAACTCTGTGATTAGGTGACAGCAGATAAGGTGACAGCAGATCAGGTGTGCTGCCAGCTGTTGCTTTTGGGATGTCCAGGTGGAGTTTGGGTGGGGCTCTGCTCTCCTGGCAGTGCTTGAGCTGTGACTCTCTGGCCTGTTGGCTGCTGCAAATGAACTCTGCTTTTCTGTGTCACCTCGTTGTAGTTCCACGGTTGCTCAGCCATCCGAGATGCCTCCATCTCCACTGGTGTGGGAGTGAAGTGGAAGATTGTGTACTACTGAAGATGTAATGTAGCTTTCCACTGGAGTCTGGGATTTGCAATTCTGGAGGTTAATCAATGCTTGTACTGTAATTTTACTAATGAAGTTTTAAATTAACAACCACTACTTGTACAATACGAATAATATTTAGAAACCTACTAGACTTTGGATCTTGTAAAGTGGTTGTGCTTTTAGAAGAAAATATTTTACCCAGAGTTGCACGTGTTTGCTGAATCCGAGTGCAGCTGTGATGGCTCAGCTCAGAACAAACAGAATCAAACCAAATTTGGGGAGGTTTTGAGGTTTTTCCTTTTTTTTTTTTTCCGTTCTTTTTTTTTTTTTTTTGTTGTTTTTTTTTTTTTTTTTTTTTTTTTTTTTTTTTGGTTTTTTTTTTTTTTTTTTTTTTAAAAAAGAGAATTTAAAAAAAAAAAAAAACAAAAAAAAAGACATTTTTTGCTATCGAGCCATTCCTGGAGATTTTGTTGTTTTTGGGTTTTCTAAAAGTAAAAGGAAGAGAGAAAACTTGAGTGTGACCAATGGTGAAGCGGCGGCAGGTGGCTGAGCTCACCTGGCGATCCCGACCCTATAAATAGCTTCTGGCTAGAGCTGTGGTGGTGCCCTGTGCTGTCCTCAACCCCCATCTTGTGAGTAGAGAGAATGAGTTTGTGACTAGGAGAGACTAAACTTCTGTTTCCTCACCCAGTATAAATATATATATATATATTTAATCTATTTTTCTTAGAAGGTTTTTCTGCTCTTTCTTACATTCACCACCCCCAGCCCCTTCCAGCATGCATCTTCTCTGTGTGTAAATAATTCCATTCATGGGCTACAGTTTCAGAGATTCCCTGACATCATTTGCTGTATAGAGAGAAAGTAGCTTGCACATTTTAGCTCTGTGAAATTTTGTGAGAACTTTTTTTTTTTGGTTGTTTTTTTGGTTGTTTTTTTTTAATTTTTTTTTTCCTGCACTGGATGGTGGAAAGAGAGAAAATAAAACAAATAAAAGAATGAAGAAGAAAAGAAAGAGAGGAAAAAAAAAAGAGAGAGAGGAAAAAAGATGAAAGAAAAAATGAAAGGAGAAATAAAAGGAGAAAAGGAAAAACTAAAAGAAAAAATGAGAGGAAAAAATGCAAGGACAAAATGAAAAGGAAAAAACGAAAGAAAAAAATGAAAGGAAAAAAATGAAAAGAAAATGAAAAGGAAAATAAAAGGAGAAAAGGAAAAAATAAAAGAAAAATGAAAAAAAATAAAGGAAAAATTAGAAGAAAAAATGAGAGAAAAATGAAAAAAATGAAAGGAATAAAAGGAGAAAAGGAAAAATAAAAGGAAAAAAATGAAAGGAAAAATGGAAGGAAAAATTAAAGGAAAAATTAGAAGAAAAAATGAGAAAAAATGAAAGAAAAATTGAAAGGAAAAATAAAAGGAGAAAAGGAAAAAATGAAAGGAAAAATGGAAGGAAAAATGAAAGGAAAAATAAAAGGAAAACAATGAAAGGAAAAATGGAAGGAAAAATGAAAGGAAAAATAAAAGGAAAACAATGAAAGGAAAAATGGAAGGAAAAATGAAAGGAAAAATAAAAGGAAAACAATGAAAGGAAAAATGGAAGGAAAAATGAAAGGAAAAATAAANGGAAAAATAAAAGGAGAAAAGGAAAA
>WBNM01020775.1:0-14828 GCA_013399055.1 Ramphastos sulfuratus
CCCTCTGCTGGACTCTCTCAACACCCAGTTTCCTTTCCCAGTGATAATGCAGAAGTAAGTTTAATATAATAATAAACTTTCAGTACTTCTTTGAATAATGAGGACTTCTCTAACAGCTGAAATAAAAGACTGAAATAATTGGTTTTTTCCAATATATTTTTTCCAACAGAATATATCTGGTTGAAAGAGACTTCCAAACTCATCCAGTCCAACCTTCAACCCAGCACCCAAGAGTCAACACTAAACCATGTCCCTAAGCACCAGGTCCACACTCTCCCTGAACACCCCCAGGGATAGTCACTTCAGCACTGCTCTACACAGATCATTCCAATGTTTGAGAACCCTTTCACTGAAGAATCTCCTAACATCCAGCCAGAACCTCCCCTGGTGCAGCTTGAAACCATTTCCTCTAGTCTTGTCACTTGACACCAAGGAGCAGAGGCTGCCCCCTCCTCACTCCAACCTCCCTTCAGGTAGTTGCATAGGGAGCGATGAGGTCGTCTCGCAGCCTCTTCTTCTCCAGACTGAATACCCCCAGCTCTCTCATGCTCCTCATAGGCCAGATGCTCCAGGCCCTTCACCAGCCTTCCTGCCCTTCTCTGGACACACCCCAACACCTCAATATCCTTCCTATACTGAGGGGCCCAGAAGTGAACAGTACTCGAGGTGTGGCTTCACCAGTGCTGAGTATAGGCAGATGATCACCTCCTGTCCCTGCTGGCCACAGTGTTTCTACTACAAGCCAGGATGCCCTTGGCTTTCTTGGCCACCTGGGCACACTGCTGACTCATGTTCAGTCAATTACCAACCAATACCCCCAGGTCCCTCTTCAAGTTGCAGTTTCACCTGGTCAATTAAATTTAAGTGGCTTAGAGAGCAAGAAGAGGAAATCCAGCTCCATACAGCAGCCAAAGCTACAAAACCTTTCTGTCTTCCTGCACAAGTTTTAATTTCTCCTAGATTAGACACAGATGAGAACTGCTTATCAGCATGGTTACCTATTTCACATAAAAATAAATCTATTAACTAGATGGAGTGTCAAATATCTGTGCTTTGAAGGAAAGGACTTAACTTGACTATTCTTTATTACCATGTTTTCCTGTGAAGAAACTGCTGTTTAGGCTAACCAACACTAATGAAACTAAGGTTTTCTATTTACACCCAAATACTGTTTTCTTTAAATAACTATAAACTTTAAAAAGTTTCTCTGATTTCACACAGGAATGCACAGAAAAAGCAAAAATCAAATGCCAAAGCAAACTGCTTGAATGAGAGAATAAACTGTAAGGAGGGGACCAGTAAAAAATACTTCAAGTAACTTGCATATAAAAATTAAACCCCAAGACTATAGCCAGGGCTGAATTTGAAAAAAAAATGAAGGCAGTTTTCCAGAATTACTGACCAAACTGCTGGAAACTCAAGTTCAGATCCAGACTGAAAAAGGGGAAAGATCTCATTGCTAGACAATCAAAAGTAAATTTCTGAATTAACAATTTTGTGAAGTCACGAACTGATAACTAATCTAAGCATTCAAGTCAGAAATTCTAAATTAATCTTATTCTCTAGAATATAACTACCACGAAAAAAAATGGCATTTAACAGTATAGATCACAGATCATAGAATGGTAAGGTTGGAAGGGACCTCAAAGCTCATCCAGTTCCAACTCCCTGCCATAGGCAGGGACACCTCCCACTAGTACAGGTCACTCAAGGCCTCCTCCAACNTGTGCTTGGGATTGTGCCTACCCAGGTGCAGGATCTTACACTTGGCCTTGTTGAATTTCATGAGGTTGGCTTGCCCTACCTCTCCAGCCTGTCCAAGTCCCTCTGGATGGATCCCTGCCCTCTAGCAAGTTGACTGTGCCATACAGCTTGGCGCCATCTGCAAACTTTGCTGAGGGTGCACTGATTCCTCTGTCCATATCACTGGCAAAGATGTTAAACAGCATTGGTCCCAGCACTGACCTCTGAGAGACGCCACTTGGCATAGGACCTAGGAAGGTCCAACTAATCAAACAAGTCAATGCCAAACTCAACAAGCTCTCAGGGCTCTTACTGCACTTTACAGAGCACTTTGGATAATGCAGTGACAAAAGGGAGGATTTACAGAAATACTCTAAGTATCTAGCTTAAAAGCTGTCTAGACAACCTTCCACTAATGGAGGAACACTGTGAGTGCTTCCACTGGCACAAGTGACCAAAGTTTCATTCTCGGGTCCAAAAGATGACAATTTCCAACAGCTCAACACACTAAGGGAGCAACAAATCAATACTAACTCACAGGGAAATCTGCCACCCACTACATCACCATTTGCTGAATGTACTGTATCTCTGACATATACACAGGGGTGGCCAAACCCTTCTACAGTCATTTAACAAGCTCAGTAGGGTTGCACTAGGGCAGTCCTGTCCAGCTGTAGTCACTAGAGCTTTTTGTGGTACTTCTGTGAAGAGGAATGGGGTGTTCACAGCATTCACTTGCCAAATCCTAGTTTGAGCAGTTCCATGTTCTGTATAGCTAAACTCCCTTTATGATTCCAGCCAGATATGGTGTTCACCATTTCATGTCCCAAACAGCTAAGAAGAGCAGCTCAAGTATGCAACACATCATAAGAGAACGAAGTCGCAAAGAGGTTATGACATGTGTTTTACATATACATTAGTTGTGTTAATGTGATCCGTGCTGGTGAGCATCAGCCAAAAATGCCTGCTGGAGGATCTGAAAGAAACAGTAGAACTGCACTTCCAAGTGAAAGAGAAAACCAAAAAAAAACCCCAAAGTTAACAAACCCCAAAGAAACCCACACCCTCAACACCATCGCCACTCCCAGTCTGTCAGACTGATCAGATTTTGTTAGAGATATTGTGATGGTAACAGAAAGGCATCCAGAGAGGGAAAGAAAAAAAAGAAAACAAAGAGGGAAGTTTGTCTGGCTGTAAGGGAAGTAACTACAAACTGTCATTCCAGTTACAGCAAATGATACTGATTTACATGTTGTATCTAACAACCTTGATGGAAGTGCAGAAAAGAGCTACAGAGCCTCTGAAGAGTATCATAAACCAATGATGTACTAACCTGATATGCTCTGTTTATTTGGTTAGCTGCCCAGCTGGCATACTTCATATTATCTTTCTTCATTTTTGCACTTGCTTTTGGATTGGAAGCAATATGGCTGGCAGACTAGGAATATAAAAATTAAAAAAAGACAGTGTAACTATAAAACATTTGTGCACAAAATAAACTGAGAGCATTCAGCACCTCTGCATTCAGAGTGACAGAGCAAAAAGAGAAAGAAATAAAAGCAGTTACTGGTAATTAAGAATTGGCTAAACTTTTAAGCAATTGTTTGTTGCAATTAAAGCCAAAGCAGGCTTCACTTTAGTTGTGTACTGAGTTAGGAAGCAAATCTGAACACGATCAGGTAATCCAATTTGCCTTTCCTAAAGTGAGAGCTGTCAATCACTATTTCCCAGTCAATGTGATACCACAGACCACATAAAATACATCACTTGTGTGTCCCAACTGCTGTTAAAAACAACATTTTCACCTGTAGCATCAGGAAAAACATTTTAAAAGCAGCTAAGATTCTACACATAAACTGTGCACAGCTTCATCTGAAAGAATTAAAAAAAAAAGATTGCTTAAGAATCATCCTCATCCCAAAGACATTTCCAACTTACATAAATAAATCAAGGTGCAACTGGGTAGGTTTAGACTAGATATTGGGAATTTTTTTTTCCCAGCAAGAGTGGTCAGGCATTGGAATGAGCTGCCTAAGGAAGTGGTTGAGTTACCAACCCTGGATGTGGTGCTTGGGGAGGTGGTTTAAGGTGAACCTTGTAGAGTAGGGTTATTGGTTGGACTTGGTGATCCTGAGGGTCTTTTCCAACCTGAATGTTTCTGTGATTCTGTAAATCCACTTTGGAAGCAATCAATGCTACTCCCTTCCAGAATATCCTTCAGAGTGAAAAAATATTTGAATGCAAAGAGTCACCCATCAATAAAGAAATTCCAGAGAAAAGCAGCATGGAAGCAAATGTCTACATGAATACTACATTTCAAACTCAAAGAATGTTCCCTTGCAGATATTTCACAGAAGTGTCAGGGCTGGAAAGGACCCCAAGGATCATCCAGCTCCAACCCCCCTGCCACAGGCAGCAACACCTCACACTGGATCAGGTTGCTCAGAGCCACATCCAGTCTGGTTTTAAAAACCTCCAAGGATCAAGCCTCCACCACCAGCATTCTTGTAGGCCCCCTTAAGATACTGGAAGGCTGTAACAAGGCCACCTCAGAGCTTTCTGTTCTCCAGACTGAATAACCCCAACTCTTTCAGTCTCTCTCCATAGGAGAGGTGATCCAGCCCTGAAACTGCCTCCAGAAATGGTAAAGGAGTGAGATTGTCAAAGAAGGAGCCTCTGCAAACTCAGGAACATGTTCTCTGAAGCCATGACTGCACAACCAGAATTTGTGATCTAGTACAGCTCCTAGGATGAGGCATTTGTCTCCCTGCTTTCTGAATTCCATGATGTACTGACCAGCTTCTTCAGCAAACACAGCTGAAAGCCTTTGTAGAGAATTTACCAGGCTTATGGATGTTCTCTGGGGGGCTAGAAACTCTGGCCATGCCTGTCTAGCACAAAAGCAGCACCCACAGCAAAAACAGCTCTTAAAGCCTGAAAACAGCATTACAAAGAAATTAGGAGCCAATGAGTAGACACGGCAGCAGTGCTGGAAAGAAACAGCTAGTGAAACGTGACAGCAGCCAGTTGAGCAAAACTGAAGAACTGAAATGCAGTGTGCACACATTTTCTGAAATTATGCACCATGCAAATCAGGGGTTTTGCATAAAACTTCCAGGCACTGCCAAAACAAAAAGTTTCTCAACTGCTTTGTCATATTAGCTTAAGGTTGCCAGCCAGATTATCATAGATAACAGGCTCCATATCTAATTTACAGGCTGAAAATAACAGGCAGATGATAGTATCTGACAGGAAAAGCCATGATCATAGAATCAGTCAGGGTTGGAAGGGACCACAAGGATCATCTAGTTCCAACCCCTTGCCGAAGGCAGGAGAGGTGCTCCAGCCCTCTGCTCATCCTAGCGGCCCTTCTCTGGACACCTTTCAGCACATCCACAGCCCTCTTAAAATAGGGACCCCAGAACTGGACACAGTACTCCAGGTGGGGTCTCACCAGTGTGGAGTAGAGGGGAAGGATCACTTCCCTCAGCCTGCCGGTTGGTCATCATAAACCTCCAGAATCAGTGCAGAAGTTTGTATCAGCTTAGGTCAAAAAATATTTACCACAAAATATACTCCTAAAAAGCTAAATTACCTAAGGAACAGCAAAAAGCATCTCTTTTCCACTTGAACATACAACCAAACCCAAATGGTAAGAGAGGAAATACACAATCATGCTTACCATGTAAAGGCCAAACAAAGCTCTCATATTCCTGTTGTTGAGTTTCAGTGCTTGTGCAAAATATTTTCTTGATAGCTCAAGGTTTTCAAGCCCTCCTTGTGTGTATTTAACCTGTAAAAATGGTAAGAACCTGAAATTTACACATCATCCATACCTGAGGCATTTATTCTTGAAGTAAGAGATACTAGGAAATTTCACTTCATGTTTGTTTCATGTAGTATTTCAAATCAGGTGAGCCCTACCAAAGCCAAATATTGGCTAGAGAGAAACTCTTTTCAATACACCAATTTAAAAATAATTAACTATAAGAAGGGAAAAAGAAACCAACATTAATCTAATCAATTTATTGCTACAAGAATAAAAAGTGATTTTATAGCACTTAGCCATACTGAACAACTTTGGGATGGTCTTTTATGAAAGGTAACACAAACTTTCAAGCTAAAGCTAAAGTCTGACTGCCATAAATCCATCCTAACTCTGCATTCCTTCAGCACAGGATTACATCAGTGCACAAAACACCACAGTACATGTCATTATCTATTCAACTGCAGAGCAGCACACAAAAGTTTTGGAGCATTACTCCCCTGTTTTCTCTATTAATTTTGTCTGCTATTAGATGAAAAAAAAAAAACCACCCTGAAGGACAAATACTAAAGACATGCTTCACAGAAAGGTGTTTAGAATTTCAAGTTTTAAGTTTAACCCAATTTTATCAAAAAAATCCATTCTAAGAAGTTAACACTGTCATTCAGGGGAAAAAAAACCCAATATACATCTGAAGGAAGAGTACAAATGGCTAAAAACCTTGAGCTGAAATTTCTAAGGGCTCTCTCTCAGTGATCTTTCAGGCAAAAATTTCCTATGTGGATTCTAAGATCTGGTCCCACAGTAACAGGCAGTATATAACAACCTCCCAGGCAGCATTGTTATGGATAAGCTAAACTTTTCATTTAAAAAGTGCATAAACTTCTTCAACAATACATTTAAATCAAATCTTCAATAATTCCTGCCCCTTCAACAAGAATAATTCACTCAAAACAAATTTTCATCCTCAGTAACTCCTGTCCTTACATTTAGCTTAGTCACACTAAATAAGAAAACAGACTTCTCTTAACATGTTAAGCTCCATGAGATGCTAACATTCTCTGTGTATTGTCTTAAATCTCCTAGGGAAACACTAGAGAAACCATTTTTATTCCATTTTCACCACTTGGTAACATGAAAACAGGATATGTATTCAAACTTAATTGATTTTTCTGGAAATACTTACCTCAGCATACTGCTGACAATATAAGTGGTTGTGTGGATTAGTCATCATAAGCTCCTCTAAGCAGAAGGCTGCCTTTGCATAACTAAGGAATATGAAAAACAGTGACAAAAGGAAACAGAGGATACAGTTTTCAATAAAAAAAGTCTTATTTTTCTCTCTATAACATCACTTGATTCACAATTAATACAAATGTGTGACATTTGGACCCTCAAGTAACTATTTTTACATCACAGATAGTGACAAATATAGAAACACTGAATAATCTAGGTGTCTATGTGTCCAAGGTTTGGCTCATGGAGGATATTTAATGTGCTTATTTCTTATTAGTCAGTGTACTTTCCTATCAGCAACAGCAATGAGTAGAAACAGGCATTATGTACTATAAGACATTTAATTCAGACTACAAAATAGTTTTCTGTAGTTTCTTTACTTAAAACCAATAATTTAAAAAAAAACCTTTAAAAAATACTTAAAATACTTAAAAAATTAACTTTCTCTACTTAAAACTTCAGCTACCTTAGGACAGGCTACAAGAGTTGGGGCTCTGCAGCCTGGAGAAGAGAAGGCTTTCATGAGACCTTAGAGTAGCCTTCCAGTATCTGAAGGGGGCTACAGGAAGGCTGTGGGGAGGGACTATTGACAAGGTCTTGTAATGACAGGACAAGGAGAGATGGGTTTAAACTGGCAGAGGGGAGATTGAAACTGGGTATTAGGAAGTTGTTTGCAGTGAGGGTGGTGAGACACTGGCACAGGTTGCCCAGGGAGGTTGTGGAGCACAGAAGCACAGAATGTGATCAAAGATCACATTCTGTGCTTCTGTGCTCCACAACCTCCCTGGAGGTGTTCAAGGCCAGGTTGGATGAGGCCTTGAGTGACCTGTACTAGTGGGAGGTGTCCCTGCCTATGGCAGGGGGTTGGAACTGGCTGATCCTTGAGGTCCCTTCCAACCTTACCATTCTATGATTCTATGACTGACAAACCAAGCTACTGACCAGACCACTTACACTAGCAGTTAACTTCTTCTCAGTCGACCACAGAAGTGACATCAAAACCCCATACTAAAAACAGTTCTAAAGATCAAACAGTTCAAACCTATATATATAAAAATTGCATCATACCATTCCAAATGAGCAACAAATTATCATTGCCAAAGAAAAGGCTGCTACCTGCTCTTTACATGAAAACTTTCAGAAAGAAGTCAAGCTCAAAATGTAGGTTTAATTAACTATAAAAATCTTAGCTTCATGCTCTTTCAATTAATAAGATTTCCTGCAGAATTTGCATCTTCTACAGATACTGAAAAGCAATACAGCCATTATTAAACCATATTATCTCTTAAACCTTATTTCCTAAAAGTGATATATTGTGGATTTCTCCTGTGCACAATGATAGTCATAGATGTATTTCAACTCTTAATTTGCGGACAAAAGGATAGCCACCTCATCCTCCAACAGCAGAAGCCACAGCCCTCAGAACACAGTACAGAACTGAGGACTACCTAAGCCATGCTTATCTAAGAGCGTTTATGAACAACAGTGACAGCATTTGTGCTGAGACTAAATTTGTGACACTGATAAAACAAATTAGCTGCAGATTTTCTTTTTCAAGATAAAATTTTAGTTGCTTTTTTAGCCAAAATTCCAATTTTTCTTCATAATAGCAGTAATGATGCTCATTAAAGTGCAGAGAGCCATGAGGGTTTTTTTCAATGAACTGGAGAAGGTTCTATAGATTATTTTTTACTGGAAATACAAAGCAAGACAAATATAAGTAAAAGCAGTTTGTGTTACACAAATCTTGTAATAAAGATTATAGCAAAAATCCCAACCAACCACTAAAGGGATAAGTTATGTCTGCAGCACTCTATTGTTCACCTTTATACTGACAGATCTGACAAGCTTAAATATCTTTTTTTAACCATTATTTAAAAAGAAACAACTCTTTTCTTGGAAAAGTGTCTGGTGAATTTCCTAAAACAAATGGAAAAACCTGGATATCCAAACTCTAGATTCTTCCTTAAGTCAGCATTTAAAAGTTTAATAATTATTTTCTTTGAGAATGGGGTGGAAAGATCACGGGGGAACAATTTTTTCTTTGCAGTGAGAATGATTATTTCTTCCTTGAGAATTTGATTCTTTCACTGCTCTCTAGGAAGGAAGGAAACAATGTGATATAATTCAGGCTGGGAAGAAGAACTAAAGAATCATAGAATAGTAAGGTTGGAAGGGACCTCAAGGATCATCTAGTTCCAACCCCCTGCCATAGAGGGGGGGAAAGATACGCTTTTGGGTGGAGGTTAGAATTAATGCTGTGATATTAGAAAACTTGCACTAAGGCTTTGAGCTAATCCTCTCACACTGGGATTTCCTCCTGTCACTACAGCAATAAAAAAAAGCTAACAAAACCATTAAATATCCAATAAGCAAGTTACTACAACATTCAGCATTCCTGATTGCTTTGGGTTTTGTACCCAGGCGACCAGATGCCTCTAACTCCAGATCCGTGGGTTTCTTTTTTTTTTTTTTGTCTGTGTTTCAAAAGGTTGCTAAAAGTTCTTGCAGGGGTAGGCTAAAAGAAAATCAGAGTATCAGTTGCTGTGATTAACTGACTTTAAAAGCAAAGAATTTAAAACCCATCCCTAGTAAAAACATCCCCTGAATGATAAGTTGTATGAAGTGCTGGACTCTGCTACGCTCAAACCACTTCTTTAAAAATACTGGATTTAAAAATTAAAAAACAAGCAAGCTGCTTCTGCTTTAAAATCAGATGTTTTCCTAATTTGGTAGTCAAATAAGTTGGTAATTATTTCCTGTTGATGCTTGGGATGTTGGAAATGAGATGGCATACTTTCTTATGCTAGTCCTTCAAAAGGAAAAAAATCAGAGGTCTTTGACTTCCACAGAGTGAGTTTCCATTTAACAGATTTCACGTGGACTTAGCAAACAACTCACTCATGTTCGTTGATGTAAAGTTCTGCGAGTTCATGCCAAGCTTCTTGGTCTCCAACAAATCTGTATAGAGAAGACAAGAAAAGAGAGGAGAAAAAAAAAGAGAAAACAAGAGAATGAATGTGCAAGGAATTTTGTACCCGACCAGCGTGGAAGCAAAAGCGTAAATCAAATGCAAATTCCATTTTAATTAAAAAGATTTATCAGAATAGCAGAAGACAATCTGTATTCTTGTAAGACACTCACTGCTCCAGATACTCATTCAGCTCTCGGATGGCCTCCAGATTTTTCCCCTGGGCTTTTCGAATGGCAATCTTACGCTTTCTTGCTGCCTATGGGTTGACATTAATAAAGGATTAGGGTCTCAATTCCCTGGGTTTTTGTAAAGAAAGCAATTTGACTGTGCAAATTATTGTCTCAATACCAGTGGAATTCCACTGCGGAGCAACTGCTAGGTTGAAGTTTATAAACATACCCTATGACATCCCACTGAGAGACTGAAAACCTCTTCTAACAATCACATTATGGATGCTTTTCTTCGGAGGCACAAACTGTATGAGTTATTTCATTCAAATAAATGACTGTCCAGATTCTGATAATTACAAAACAGCAGGGGATGTTAATCTTCAGCCGTTCCAAAGACCCCCATCTAGTCATTCACAAGATCCACACTACAGAGGACAGACAGTGACTGAGTCTTAGAGAATCCCACAGATGCATCTTGGTTGCCACTGTATAAATATTGCTTTCAGCCATTTTTCAAGATTCCTGTTGGAGCGCTCAATGCAATCTTTTATTAATGTTGAATTCATAACAATTTTATAAACAGGTCTGGAGCACAAAGCAGGTTCTCCAATGTAAAGGGAACACATAGTAGCCTTCCAGTATCTGAAGAGGGCCTACAGGAAGGCTGGGGAGGGACTATTGACAAGGGCTTGCAATGACAGGACAAGGGGCAGTGGGTTTGAACTGGCAGAGGGGAGATTGAAACTGGATGTTAGGAGGAAGTTCTTTCCAGTGAGGGTGGTGAGACACTGGCACAGGTTGCCCAGGGAGGTTGTGGAGCACAGAAGCACAGAATGTGATCAGAGATCATATTCTGTGCTCCACAACCTCCCTGGAGGTGTTCAAGGCCAGGCTGGACGAGGCCTTGAATGACCTGTACTAGTAGGAGGTGTCCCTGCCTAAGGCAGGGGGTTGGAACTGAATGATCCTTGAGGTCCCTTCCAACCTTATCATTCTATGATGCTATAAATGAGCCACTTAAATGGCAGCATGGAGCAGTGCTTTGATTTCTATATGTGGAAAATCATAGACCTCAAGGATCATCTAGTTCCAACCCCCTGCCATAGGCAGGGACACCTCCCACTAGAACAGGTCACTCAAGGCCTCCTCCAACCTGGCCTTGAACACCTCCAGGGAGGGAGCAGCCACAACCTCCCTGGGCAGCCTGTGCCAGTGTCTCACCACCCTCACTGCAAACAACTTCCTCCTAACTTCCAGTCTAAATCTCCCCTCTGCCAGTTCAAACCCATTGCCCCTTGTTCTGTCATTACAAGACCTTGTCAATAGTCCCTCCCCAGCCTTCCTGTAGCCCCCTTCAGATACTGGAAGGCTACTCTAAGGTCTCCTGGAAGCCTTCTCTTCTCCAGGCTGCAGAGCCCCAACTCTCTCAGCCTGTCCTCATAGCAGAGCTGTTGCAGCCCTCTAAGCATCTTCGTGGCCTCCTCTGGACTCGCTCCAACAGTTCCATGTCCTTCCTATGTAAATGTAGATGTATTTCATGTGAACAATACAAAAACAAGTTGTAAGAACTATAATGTATTTAAATTTTGAACTTCATGAAAGTTGTTACAGACCACCAGGAGAAAAGATCCACAGAATTTTAATAGCTGATTAGTCTGTACTTCAACCTAACATTCCAGTTTCTGCAGTATGTTGGCCACAGTTCTCTAAAAGCAGTTTTCAGACTTCTAGGAGTTGTGTATCAAGATACACTTGAAATGTAATTCAAAACAATGGACTTCTTCCCAGCAGTCTGACAGAGTCTGGAGCAAGCAGCACTGCACCTCAGCCAGCCTGAAAGTCATCAGACTGGGAATCTGACAGAATGAAAGTAAAACTGAATTCCAGCCTGACATGCCTGGAAGAATGAACTCCACCAGCCTC
Organism: Ramphastos sulfuratus; assembly: GCA_013399055.1. NCBI lineage: Eukaryota > Metazoa > Chordata > Aves > Piciformes > Ramphastidae > Ramphastos > Ramphastos sulfuratus. The sequence continues at coordinate 11,813 of WBNM01020775.1, forward strand.
CTGCCTTGCCTGCAACTCCTGTTCTCCTGGGTGATCACAACTGCTGGAGTCAGACACAGGAAGACAAATGGTCTGCTGCCTGTCCTGTGTCTGTGTGTACACACACATTTATATGCCATTTCTCTGTCAGATAATATTAATGGAAAAAACCCAAGGGTGCACACTTCTGTGGTAACAAAACCCCACTGCTCATTCCCCTCAGAGCTCTCACCCCCTTTCCTATCTTACACAGAGGTTAATACAGCTGAGTATCACCTTACAGAAGCCTTGACAGCACGGGAAGGGTAACTCTTCAAGAAAACCTGAAATGATTTTAATTTAAGATAGGTCTGATATCAGTTTCTTCATGATGTACCTTTCTAAGATCAGTCACATACACCCCGAACAAGTCTGTGTATCATTACAGTATTTTAGACACAACTCTTCTCTTACATCATTTCTTACTCATCATATGAACAAACTGGTTGCTTCTGGAAGAAGAGGAGAAGCATTTCAGTAAACTACTTCAACCTACCAAAGCAGCACAATGACAAACACTTCAAAAACTAACACTAGGTTTATTTATCTCTTTGAGTTCATCCCCTTCACCTCCTCCAAAAATATTTATTCCATGAAACTTCAGTACAAATGACTTAAGGAAACTCTTATGACTTCTCAGAGAAAAGACACAGGCAAAGAGAAAATTCATCAGAATAAGCAGGACTGAAATTAGGACACAGGCAGTGTGGTGGTTTCCCCACAGTCATTTTGTTTTCCACTGCTGCTTTGTCACACTGCAACCTGCAAAGTTACATTAATCATTCTACATTTATTGGGAGACATTTGGCTAAAAGCCATAACTGATTCTGGTAGTTTTAACTGCTGACCACATTTATCACTGTAACAGTAATAGACATGGCCCATTCTGGGTTTTTTAAAAAAAGGTAACAGTGTAACTAAAATTATTTTCAAACATAAAAAGAATAATCCTACGTGCTGATCATATGGCTTTCATTACTACTAAAATTAAAAAAGAAAATAAAGTAAACCCCAAACTCATTCTTCTCTCTCACATTTCATGCAGAGGTCTCAAAGCACTTCATAAAGCAGGTCAGCACCCTTTGCTATGGTGGGAACACCAGGCCAGTGTTAAACTTGCTACCCAAGGCTGATATTATTCACAGCCCAGTGACCTGCCCACTGAGCCTGAAACATTACAGAAGGCAAAGAGGGGATAACAGCAAGCACAGCCAAAGGAGTGTATCATTCACTTATAGCTGACAAAGACACAAGGGTTTTTTTGCAGGTAAATGTAGTTTTTGGATTTAAAATTCATTTGTTATTTTTGGATTTTAAAAAGAAAAACCAACAGAGGGACTGGTCAAAACTAAACTGCTTGAGAACTGAAATGATTTGTTTGATATATAAAATCAATCAAAGCATCTGACAACTTAATTTGCAATGACAAAGAGGGAACAGTCTACATAAGCCATCTTCCTTTTTCTTTTTTTTTGCTTTTAATGCAGCTCCTCCAATCACATGCAAGTCAGTCCTCCAAAAGAATCTGGAAGCAGATTTTCTCCACGGCTGGTTTATTTCTTAACTACAGCACTCCCACGTAACATAAATCACTGGAACCTCAAGACATTGATTTATGCAAAGCTGCAACTATTTCTGATCATAAATAAGAACTGATGTTTACCTGAAACAAGGATGAAATCAAATAATGAGGATAAAAGGATTGGATATAATTAACACATTCTGATAGCAGCAGTTAGGCGTGAAATGAATTGCAAATACATCTGATGGAATTCAGCTGCTAGAAAACTGCACCAAATCCCACTACAGTTCTTCAAATTTACTCTTTGTGGGTTTAATTTTGGTTTGAATTCTGCACTCTCTTCACCCTCAAACAAAGCCTCAAAATGATGGGATTAGTTTATTTACAGAGAACTCTCAGTTTACAGCAAAAGAGGCTCAGTCACTCAAAACAGTGCTGACATTCAGTGGGTGAACAGAGGATGAACGTATAGTAGCACAGAAGTTTTAAAACCATCTATAAATTTGCTGGGAAGGAGCCTGGGAGGGTGTAGGGAGTTTTTAGAGCAATTACAAACATTGTTCTATCACATAAATTTCTGACATGAATGTTCTGAACACATTGCCAATACACGTAGGGTTTCAGTAGAACCCAAACATTCAGATCTGTGATTCCTAGGAGTGATAAGGCAGGCTAAAAAATAAACCCATGAACAAACTACTATTGCCTTTCACTGTATTCACAGACTGCATTTCTAGCTTTTCTTCAAATCATAAACAGTCAGGGCTTTTCTTTTAAATAGAAACTGAAATTCAACTGCTCCAGTAGTCAATGCTTTAATTAAAAGCATGTTTGAAAAAGCCTGCACTAAGACCTGTACCGGAACATTCTGTATGCTGTAAGCTTCTAATTCTTACTCTGATTTATATTGCCCCAAAGCCCCTATCTAGCACCAACACCAACTTGGGAGCATGTGTCGATCTGTTGGAGGGTAGGAGGGCTCTGCAGAAGGACCTGGACAGGCTGGATAGATGAGCACAGCCTAATGCTGAATTTTAACAAGTCCTAGTGCCAGGTTCTGCACTTTGGCCACAACAACCCCAAGCAGTGCTACAGGTTGGGGACAGAGTGGCTGGAGAGCAGCCAGGTAAAAAAGGACCTGGGGGTGCTGGCAGAGAGTAGCTGAAGATGAGGCAGCAGTGTGCCCAAGTGGGCAGCAGAGACAATGGCATCCTGGCCTGGATCAGGAGCAGCATGGCCAGCAGGACAAGGGAGGTTATTGTGCCCCTGTGCTCAGCACTGCTCAGGCCACACCTTGAGTGCTGTGTCCAGTTCTGGGTCCCTCAATTCAAGAGAGATGTTGAGGTGCTGGAAGGTGTCCAGAGAAGGGCAGCAAGACTGGGGAGGGGCCTGGAGCACAGCCCTGTGAGGAGAGGCTGAGGGAGCTGGGGGTGTGCAGCCTGCAGAAGAGGAGGCTCAGGGCAGAGCTCATTGCTG
>WBNM01020776.1:8672-44115 GCA_013399055.1 Ramphastos sulfuratus
AAACAGCACTGGTGCCAGCACTGACCCCTGAGGGATGCCACTTGTCACTGGTCTGCAGGTGGACATTGTGCCCTTGATCACCACTCTCTGTGTGCCACCATCCAGCCAATTCCTTACCCAGCAGTGCTCCACCCATCCAGTCCATGTTTTTCCAGCTTGGTGACCAGGATGCCATGTGGGACAGAGTCAAATGCCTTACTCAGGTCCAGGTAGATGCCATCAGTTGCCCTTCCCTTGTCCACTGTCGCTGTGACTTCATCATAAAAAGCCACTAAATTTGTTAGGCAGGATCTCCCCCTGGTGAAGCCATGCTGATTACCACCAGTCACCTCTGCTTTGTTTTCCATTTGCCTTAGCAGAGCTTTGAGCAGGATCTGTTCCATGATCTTGACAGGCACAGAGGTGAGACTGTAGTTCCCGTTTTTCCCTTCTTGAAGATGGGTGTTATGTTTGCCCTTCTCCAGTCAGCAGGAACTTCACCAGTCTGCTGTCACCTTTCAAATATGATGGACGATGGTTTAGCATTTTTCAAATATGATGGGCAGTGGTTTAGCTTGTTAACAGAGTTTTGTGTGAGCTTTCTTCTTTTTTTTTTTTTTTTTTGCCATTGTCTGTTTCATGCTGTATTTCTTTTCTGGGGGCTCATACATGCTTGTAGTGCAGGGAAAAAATGAGCATAAAGCAGTTTTTCTGCAAAAGGATGAACCAGGAAAAAAGAGGAAGAGCAAACTGGTTGCTCTCTCAGCTCGTATCGGCTTTGGAAGATGGCCAAGGCTGATGAGGAAAAATCTCTCCTCATCTGTACAGGCTTGTGCTTCAGCCATGAGGAGAGTACCCAAGGAGAGCAGACAAACTGATGCCGATACTGCTTCTGATTCTTCTGAAAGGACTCACGAAGCATCTTCACAAGATGCAGGTGATTCTAGTCAGAATTAGAGGGGCCCTGCCTCCAAGTGGCTGGAGGAGAGGGAGAGCTGGGTTTAGTGGAATATACAGAACTGAATGGCTTGGCAGGTTGAAGAGGTGGAACCCGTCTGTATTTCTGGTGTGACACAGGGATTTCCACTCCTGCACGCATTGGAAGCTGAGCCCTGGAATGAAGCCAGTTTGCTTTCATTCGGAGGGGTGGAAGGAGTCACTGGACTCAACTGCCCCACTTGACTGCCCCAGGCGTGGAAACACAGCCCCACCATTTGGACTGGTCATGGACTGACCCAGATTGTACTGGAACAGAGGGGAGCTCTAGAGCATCTGCAAATCAGTGTTGGAATAGCTGTCATTGTTCTGTACAATCTCTAGCAGCTTGCCATTGCTTGTCTGCTCGTGTCACTGTGCTGATCAAAGCTTTGTCAGCATCACTTGTGAGTGTGTCTGGAAGCACTGCTTAATCATAGGGCCTCACCTTTCAGGTCAATGGTGAACATGAGAACTTATAAGAATGTACTAGGAAGTCAGAAATAACCATTAGAAGGCACAGTGAATCTAGTGAATACAAGGAAGAAAGAGGAAGAGAGACAGAGTTTGATGATCGTGTAAAGCTCTTAGGAGCAACCTGATTCAGCAAAACTGATTGCCTCTAACTTCCAGGCTCTCAGCTTAATAAAGTGGCTCAGCAGGGCCATAATTTTGTTTACCGTAAGCGCCCTAGTCTTCCTGCCCATGGAGATGACCACACATTTAAACGCCCTGCTGAGCTGCCAGCTAGCTCTCAGTAAAATGATCTGGTCACTATATACTAGTTTGAATTGCCAGATGGTAAAGGTAGGTACTTGCAATAACAAGTATCTACTCTTGAGGCAGTCTCACACGAGAGTTCTTTTTCCTTTTCAATGTAGATGTCAGGTTACTAAAATTCTGTTTCTTTTCACACGGCATTGTTGTGGTTCTACTGTGCGCTGGGTACCTCAAAAATTCCTCTGTGACTGCAGAGCATTTTATCTGGTTTAGGTTTATTACCTGTCCCAAGAAGAAAGAGAAACGTCTTTAGGTTTGGATATGACATTTCATAGAACAGTCTTGTGGCACGTTGAACAGACTGATAGAAGTAGATTTTGTTTGAAAGTTTAGCTTTTTGTAAAGACCTCTTTATAAGGATTCTGTTTTCTGATACTTTCATGCCAAATGTGACACAGGCACAACTCTTTCTGCACTGCCATACAGCTCTTATTTAGAATTTAAGCAGAACCTTGTTGCCATTATGTTGTAGTTGTATTTTGTGGAAACGTGTTTTACTCAAAATTCTTCACAACTCTTGCTGACTTCATTTTGATCTGCATTTTTCTGCATAAGCCCTAATAGTTAGAATTTCTTCGGACTGCTCTGTTTCAGGAAGAGCAATGATGTTACAGAATGAAGAGCACACTTTGTCTGCAAGTCTGCAAAGTCCATGTGTTTCCCAGGGAGGTAGATGAGTTGCCATCCCTGGCTGTGCTTAAAAGCCATCTAGATCTGGCGCTTGGGGACATGATGCAGTGACAGACTTGGTGAAATGGGCGAAATAGCTGCACTTGGTGATCTCAGAGGTCCTTTCTGACCTGGATGATTCTGTGATTCTTCAGTGCATCAAATTACACATTAATTCTTGTAATATTGCATAACAGGGCACACCTGCAACCTGTCACGTGTGAATTGTCACTGCTTTTTACTCTAATGTCTCTACTGAGACAAGATGGTTCATGTTCGTATACAATGCAGAAAAGATCTACAAATTGGCAAGAAAAATAGGATCAAAACTCAATCACATTCCGTATTAGTTGCAGAGAACACGGTTACTCCTCTGCTTCACCTTTTCTTTCTGAATTACAGAACTTAATTCGTATGTTTAAACGCCAGATAACTGACTGCCCTGACCCAATATCTCAGAGGAATCATTCCTGCTCTTACAGTGGTGTGGACCAGACCTGCGCTCGGCATGACGCAGACTGCTTCTTAAACACCGTTTCCTTGTTCCCTCCCTAGGATCGGCGATGCTCTGGGATGGCGATAACGCAGCTGGAAAATAATTACAAAACACGTAACTGAAAAGAGGATGAGGAAATGAAATCAGACGACTCCACCGCCCTACGGGAAAAGGGAAAAAAAATAGATCCAAATACCCGACCAGATGGTGAGTGCGAACACGCCGCAGCGGCGCCGAACTCCTCCCGAGGAGACTCGGACGTTGCCCCGCACTGCCCGTTCGCCTTCCAGTTGCGGAAGCTGCTCCGCGTGGCCCGGGCCGCCCCCGCACTGGCTCTGAGGCCGGTGAGGTGCGGCGCCTCACCGGTCCCGCAGCGGCAGCGCCGGCAGGTGGCAACGCAGCGGCGGCGGCCAGGAAGGGACACAAGGGCGCCCGGCACGCCCGGAGGCACGCGTGCACACAGACGCTACATCCCCTCGCACCGCGCCACGCGTACGGACACAATACTCACGGAGGGACGGGCGCGCAGAGCCCAACCGCAGCACGCTCCGCACCGGCTCCGCGCGGAAGCACCGCCCCGGCCCGCCCCTGCCCACCGCCAATCCGCCCGCTGCGCGCACACAGACATACGCGCCCGGCCGCAGCGTGCCTGACTGACTGACGCGGGCTGCCGGACAGGCGGACGGACTGGGCTGCCGTCACGCACGGATTATTCACTCCGCGCCGGGAGGACGCAGGAGGCCATCCGGGCAGCCACCCAGCGCGGCGGGCAGGGCGGTGGCGGCGCCGCAGGGGACCGAGAGGGTCCGCAGCCCCCGCCGGCGGACGGAGAGCGCCCCGGGCGCTGGAGGAGCCCGGCCAGGTAACGCCTCCTCACCCCCCGGGCTGTGCTGCCGGCATCGGCTTGCCGCTGCGGCGTGAGAGGAAGCCGGCGCAGGCCGCGGGGCGCCGCCGGGCTGCCGGCGTGCGGGTAGCCCGTTGTGGCTGGCAGCCGAAGGCAGGGGTTCGCGGCGGGGAGGGCCACCTTGCTTCCCGGGAGCAGAGGTGATGCGGGAGGCTGTCGCCCTGGGGCGCGGGCCGTCCCCCACCGCTCGCCCGGCCTCGCCTTCCCCGCCGGCGGGGCGGCGGCTCCCGGCCGCCCTGCGCCGACCCGCGGCGCGGCTGCAGTGGTGGCGGCGGAAAATCGGGACTGCCGGTGCCGCAGCTCTGCGCTGATCCCCAGCAGCCGCACTTAAGTAGCGGCGGGGATTAGCGAGGGCGGCCGGGTGGCGGGGGCGGGGGGACACCGACGCTAACGTCTTCGTGGTGGTGTGGACAGGGGCTCGGTGCCCGCAGATGTCAGGCGGGGGTCAGCGCCGGCGCGGCCAGAGAGGGGAGCCCCGGGACGTTGCGGGGCCCGGCCTGCGGTGGGGCGCACCGGGAGGAGTCGTTGCGGCAGCCGTGCCTCCCCGGGAGTCAGCCCTGGCCTCACTGCTGCAGGTGAAGGAGAAAGATCAGCTCCTTTTTTTGTTTGTTTTTGGCGTTTCTTCTTCGTACCCTCCCCCACGCGCGCTCTGTGCTTCTAAAGCAGTCTGCAGTTAACCTGTGCGGGTGACAGGGAGCAGTGGCTTCAGAAATCTGAATGGCTATGTCCGGGGCACTGGCGGCCTCTGCTATGGGCTGGATTTCGAGGCAGGAGCTGGAGGATGCTGCCGGTGTTTTCCAAAATCACATGGCACGCTTAAAAAGTGGAGCAGATGGTGATGGTAGTGCCTACTATGGAAGGGGTTTGTGAAAATTACGTATTCCTGCGAGATAGTTTTTTGTTTTGCTTCTCTCGGCTGAAAGAGGTTATCTTCCACTTTTGGCAAGGAAAAGAACGTTGTCCTGAGTTGCCTTGCAGAGGAATAGAATGGTTCTGCTTTTCCACCGAGACCCTCCGCACACACACACAGAGTTTATGTCTCCGTCTTGCCTTTGAGCTTGACAGCAGTTAAGTGTCAGAGGAAGGAGCTGTGGATGCTTTATTTTCTTATTGCACACCTTTTAGAGATGAATGTAACTAGAAGGGGGAGTCAGAAACTTCTCTTAACCTTTTCTATGCCAGATGTATTTTTCCATCTAGTATGTATTGCACTTGAAGTATCAAATTCTCAAGGGGCGTGGAGGTGGGGATGTGAGGCAAGGTCTACTAGTTAACTTCAAACAATTCTCTTTGCTCATACTTAAGAAGGAGAGAAAGAAACATGTTGTAAAAGCAGCTGAGGAATATATAAAAGTGAAATATTAATGAACTTGAAAAGCTTAGATAGCAAAGACATTGTGCCTAATCATCCAGGAGAGTTCTTGTCCTCTTCAGAGCTCCTCGTTGTATGTGTCTCTGTGGTACAAGTGTGACTGACATAAAGGACAGCAATATTTATATTTAGCTGGCTAGAAGTAGTAATAGTACATACTTTTTTTTTTTTAATTGGTGACTATCTGCAGTGGCCGGGTTTAGCTGTCATTTTTTGAGCTAACCCTAAGACTGCAGAAGCACTAAAAGATATGTCAAGAATGTTTTCTTTCAAATGGAAATGAGAAGGGCTGATTCAGACCTGGAACAACCCAGAGGAACAACTAGCATTACAAAGTCCTCTTAGAGGCATAATGATGATTCTTTTCACCTTGAAGTTGTTATTCATCCTTACCATCCCAAACAGAGAGCAACTCCCCCTGAACTGAGCAGCTCTGAGGAAAAGGACCTGGGGGGGTCTGGGGTGATGAAAAGCTCAACGTGAGCCTGCAGTGTGAGTACAGCCCAGACAGAAACCCTGTGCAAGAGCAGTGTGGGCAGCANCAGCGCTGTCTCAGGAGAAGGTAACACGTGGCTGTCCAGGACCTTTTGAAAGTGTGTCATACAAACAGGGTATTTTTTGCAATCCCCTTTACCTCTTGGAGTCCCTGTAATTCAAAAACTTTCCCAGTTTGGTTTGAAGAGATTCCAAGTGCAGCTTCTGCAGTAGATTGGTGAGGGAATTTAGAGCCTGATGCAGGCCTGGTTAGAGGGGATAGGCACAAAGAGCTGTGCTAGGAGAGCCCTGAAGCACTACTTTGGGTATGTACCATGTTGGGGTGGCACAATGATGACATTTGATGTTTAGGTCTTAGTTACAGAAAATACTGAAAGAGCATCTCACATCCTCAGGTCTAACTGTGTGCCTGCGTGTGAAAGCACATCTCATGCTGCATAAGTTGCGTATGGTTGAATTTCTTCTTGATTCAAACCTAATGCCTCAAGTAAATCTTTGTATAACTGGATGTTGAAAAATTTGGCAATGTTTTTGTTTGGTGCTGTTTCATATGTTGCAAGAGAGGTGTAGAAATGTTGCTCGTTCTGGACAAACTGGTCGTAACTCTGAGAAGGTTTGCAGAGGATGCTATGGCTTTGCTGATTAGCCTGTCTGGAGTATTTGGAAGGTCAGAATTGCTTTAGGTCAATGTATGGTTTTTAGTGGTGCTGTAAATTGTACAGAGAAAAATCACCAAGAAAAGTATTTTGTCAAAGTAAACTTAGTGGTAGATTTTGAAAACCATGAAAACCTGCATATTCTGGGAGTATTAATTCCTGGATAGTTTTCACTGTACTTCTGGAGATGTCCTGATGTCAGGGGACTGTATTCACCAGATGTTTTGCACACCTTTGAGGTAAAGTCAGTAGTGATAGCTGCTTGGTTGCTCTTCTGAAGTTGCTTAATGCGAGGAAAGCACTTGTGTGTCAGTGAAAGTATTAATTGAACAGAAACCTGACAAACACTTCATGTCAAATTAATAAGCAGTGCATACTTTTTTTTTTAATAACTCCCAGGTCATTAGGGGGGAGAACTAAATTATATCCTCTCTCTTGCAGAAGTTACTGCTTATTATAAGATTCAGTGCCTCAGGTCTTCCCCTTGTAAGTATCTTTTGCTGCAGTTGCAGGGGCTTATCACCGTGAAGGAAGCAAAAAGAAATGTGTAAATAATAATGGCAAGTAGGGGCTGGATTTGTTTCCTGAGAAAGTAATATGCAGTTTTATCAGATTGTTTGCTAATTATTGCCTTTATTTGACAGTTTTCTGCAGTGATAGTAAACAGGTTTAGGCTAATAATTGGTATTAGACTTCAGCTATTGAATGCAGTGGCTGTGTGAGATGGTATAGGAAATGCACAACTTGCAAGTGCTTAGTGTGTAGTGTGGTTTGTCCTTGTAACATTTCATGGATGTTTTTGTGCTTCAGAAAGGCCTATAACTTTGGTGTTATGGAAAAGGGAGCCATGTATTTTACGTGTTTTGGCTTCAGCCTGTCTCACTGTTCATTAGCCAAATGTGGTGACTTGTACTTAACTGCTCTTCAACTTGTTCGCTCCATGGCTCGGTGTATTGCTGAGACAGGAGAAACTTGCATCCTCAGTGACTAAAGGTGGTAGTATCATTTCTCCATTGCATGGCAACAAAAAGTTTCCTACAGAAACTTGTACTGTGATCTGCCCCATAGAGGGTAGTTGTTTTATAGTAAAATCATAGAATGGTAAGGTTGGAAGGAACCTCAAGGATCATCTAGTTCCAACCCTCTGCCATAGGCAGGGACACCTCCCACTAGTACAGGTCACTCAAGGCCTCGTCCAACCTGGCCTTGAACACCTCCAGGGAGGGAGCAGCCACAACCTCCCCGGGCAACCTGTGCTAGTGTATGCTGATAGTGTAAGGAAGAAGCCGCCACAGGAAAGCAAAATGCAAAGCAAAAGTCCTGGATATGGAAAAAGCAGGAATTTAGGCTTTTTTGGTGTGCTGTAGTCTGTTGCATGCCGTGTGTAAATATGCACAAAACCTAAAAATGCTGTTGAGATGTATTACAAGACTAGAATGGTGACATTTCTTGTATCTAAATGTTCTAAGCTGACTGTAGATGGTACTATTTCCCCCCCCACTGGTTATTGCTATGAACATCCCTGTGAGTGTTGGGTATGAATATACAACATTTTTTTTCATAGATGCAAAATCAAAACAGTGAATACGTCTCAAGTCCCACAGCCTTATCTTATGACTTAACTGTTAATACATTTTTTTTTTCTCTCTTGTCATAGATGTAGAAACTTCCTACAGATCCAGCTGCAGGATTTGGGTTTAGAGTTATGCAGCATTTTCTTTGTAAAGACTAATTGCTAGCAGGTTATTTATCTCAGTCTAGGAGAAGAAGCTTTCTCTGGGTTTTATTTTGTTGTTAAGTTTGAGAGAAAGCAGTTTAGCACTCCTAGAATGTAATGACACTCTTACATTATTTAAGGAATTACTGCTAAATTTTTTATAATGCTCTAGCATATCAGGAATTTGAGATCCAGCTCCGTCAGTAGTGCTGCTGAGGGTCACATCTGTCTTCCAGTCTGAAGCACCCCTTGTGACAGACTGCTAGGAAATTAAAAACACTACTTCTTGCCTACATAGAATCGTAGAATGGTAAGGTTGGAAGCTACCTCAAAGATCATCTCGTTCCAACCCCCTGCCATAGGTAGGGACACCTCCCACTAGTACAGGTCACTCAAGGCCTCCTCCAACCTGGCCTTGAACACCTCCAGGGAGGGAACAGCCACAACCTCCCTGGGCAACCTGTGCCAGTGTCTCACCACCCTCACTGCAAACAACTTCCTCCTAACATCCACTTTCAATCTCCCCTCTGCCACTTCAAACCCATTGCCCCTTGTCCTGGCCTTCCCAGACCTTGTCAATAGTCCCTCCCCAGCCTTCCTGTAGCCCCATTCAGATCCTGGAAGGCCACTCCAAGGTCTCCTGGAAGCCTTCTCTTCTCCAGGCTGCAGAGCCCCAACTCTCTCAGCCTGTCCTCACAGCAGAGCTGCTGCAGCCCTCTCAGCATCTTGGTGGCCTCCTCTGGACCCACCCCCACAGTTCCATGTCCCTCCTGTGCTGGGGGCTCCATATTTTGGTAGTGCAAATCATTGCTTCTGAAAAAACAATGATTGGTGCATTTCCACCGCTGGCTTCTCTACTTTTGTTTCTTCTACTCTTGTCTTTGGGACTCTTTCCTCCTCCTCATTTGATGGTGCCCTCTTGATATGATCTCGTCAAGTGTTCTTATGTGAAAATAGCAACTCTCAAGTGATTTACTGATTTTTGTTACAGTACAGTGAGGTTTAGATTTCATAGAAAAATGGTTTGGGTTGGAAAGGACCTCCAAAGGTTATCTAATCCAACCTACCTGCAGTCAGCAGGGACATCCTCCACTACATCAGGTTGCTCAGAGCATTGTCGACCTTGACCTTGAATATCTCCAGGGATGGGGCCTCAGCTGCCTCCCTGGGCAACCTGTCCCTCATGATATTGAACTTGTTCCTAACATTCAATCTAAATCTACTCTTTCCTAATGTCAAACCATTGCCCCTTGTCCTGTCACTGCAGGCCTTTGCAAACAGCCTCCGTGCAGCCTTCTTGTAGTTCAGGTACTAGAAGGCCACTATTAGGTCTCCTTGGAGCCTTCTCCCGACTGAACAACTTCAGCTCCCTCAGCCTGTCCTCATAGGAGAGGTGCTCCAGCCCCTGGATCATCTTCCTGGCTCTCCTCTGGACCTGCTCCATCAGGTTTGTGTCCTTTGTGGTCATCATGCATGTTGCTGTCAGCTTGGTTTTCATCTTGTTCAATGCAGTAGGTGCTTTGGCTGAAGGTATAGAGGTATTCAACAAGCTCCTCATCAAATGTGTCCTGTAGCACAGTTCCAGTCTGAGAGATGTATTTCCAAGCTGTCCTAGCTTACTTAGGTGTTAAGTAATATTTTAAAAATGCTTTGCACTCATTTGTGACCAGCAGGTCAAGAGATGTTCTCCTGCTCTGCTCTGCCTGAATGAGGCTACTACTGTCTGATTCTGGGCTCTCCAATTCAAGTGAGACAGGGAACTATTGGAGGGAGTCCAACAGAGCTACAAAGCTGGGTAGGGAACTGGAGCATCTCTCTGAACAGGGAGAGGCTGGAGACCTGGAGCTGTTCAACCTGGAGAAGAGATGACTGGGAGGTGGTCTTGTCAATACTTATAAACATCCAAAGGTCAGGTGTCAAGAGGATGGGGCCAGACTCTTCTGTGGTGCCCAGTGACAGGGTGAGAGGGAATGGGGACAATGTGGAACACAGGAAGTTCCATCTAAACACAAGGGAAAGCTTGTTTGCTGTGAGGGTGCTGGAGCAGGCTGCCCAGAGAGGTTGTGGAGTCTTCTGTGGAGACTTTCAAAAGCTGCCTAGTCATGTTCCTGTGCAGCCTGCTCAAAGTGACCCTGCTTGGGCAGAGGGTTTGGACTGGATGATCCTCAAGTCCTTTCTAACACGTATGCTTTTGTCATTCTGTTATTTATTTATTTTTCCCTGTGTGACTGGTGAGAGTAAGAAGAATGAAATTTTGCTAGCTATTCTTGGAAAAGATTTGACAATTTTACCCAGCTACTGGTTTATAACAGGAGCCTTGGTGACTGCTTTAACAGGGTCTATAACTTTAAAATGTGTAGGCTGGATTCCAGGTGACCAGCTGAACATACAGTGGAAAGAGAATAACTAATTTCTTTTTGTGTTCTTCATTAGTTGTCACCAACCTTGACGCTTTAGTCTGTGCAAGAGCAATAGTGTTTATTCTGCTGTTAACACAGAAGCTTTAAATAAGAACTCTTTCTGAAAGGATGAAAGTGCTAATTTCATTTGCTGTACTCAGAAATATTAATAAACTGTCTTGAAAAGTAGGTTCTTCCAGTTATATATTAATGCTTTTCCTCTTGATATTGCTGAAGGGACAAGATTGACAGAAAATGGCGATAGGGAAGATGATGTAGCTTTCTGCATAGTCATCTAAACTCAAGTATGCTGCAAACTGATGAATGTTCTTTCAAACTCATAGACCTCTCAGATATGTTGAGAGCAGATGATGCCTTCAGCTGCGAGTTTACAGTATCCATTGTACTTAAAATTACAAAGTAGCTATAGATGATGTCAATACATACTAAGTTTTTAATGTTTCTTGATACTTAAACCAGATCTTAGTATTGTTTGTCCCCAGTTCACAAATTGATATCATGTAAGACTTTGCTCTCCTCAGACCCCACCTGCAGTCCTGTGTGCAGTTCTGGAGCCCCCAGCACAGGAAGGACATGGAACTGTTGGAGTAGGTCCAGAGGAGGCCACGAAGATGCTCAGAGGGCTGCAGCAGCTCTGCTGTGAGGACAGGCTGAGAGAGTTGGGGCTCTGCAGCCTGGAGAAGAGAAGGCTTCCAGGAGACCTTGGAGTAGCCTTCCAGTATCTGAGGGTGGCCTACAGGAAGGCTGGGGAGGGACTATTGACCAGGTCTTGCAATGACAGGACGAGGGGCAGTGGGTTCAAACTGGCAGAGGGGAGATTGAAACTGGATGTTAGGAGGAAGTTGTTTGCAGTGAGGGTGGTGAGACACTGGTACAGGTTGCCCAGGGAGGTTGTGGTTGCTCCCTCCCTGGAGGTGTTGGATGAGGCCTTGAGTGACCTGTGCTAGTGGGAGGTGTCCCTGCCTACGGCAGGGGGTTGGAACTAGATGATCCTTGAGGTCCCTTCCAACCTTACCATTCTAAGATTCTATGAAGACAAATGTTAGTTTCTGTATGCATATGGAAGTGCAAATGTTATGGCATAATCACTTGTTGCATGACTACTTGGCTACTTTTGTATGTGGAGGCACACCTGTGTGTCTTCCAGAGGCTGTCCACGAATGCATTCTAATTGCTCCACCTGCATTCCTTCTGTTAGAGGTTAATGGGCTAAGGATGCTGGGGTGGGAGAGCCATGTAGGTATGTTCTGTTCTCATTTGGTTTTGCCAGTATGGTGTGCAAAGCTGATGGTAGGCTCTGCCCTCCCTCAGTGGCAATATAATGTGATTTGGTTTTGTATGAGTTCTCTAGTGTGTTGTAGCTATACTTGGTGCAGTGATGTGGGTAGAAGACTCAGACATTCTAAGTTGTTAGTGTTTTGAAGCCATTTCTTTTTTAATGCAGCAGATACAAGCTCTGTGAGAAATGTCATCTCTGTGAGCCAATGGCCAAACTGCAGTGATTCAAACAAGGCCGTGATGGTATCCTTAAAGAATGGGGCTGCTTGTTTGCTTTGTATGGCATTTATTTTTGTTGATGTTTGCTTTTTGGTTTTCTTATATTGTTAAATTTGTAGCACCTCTAAAAAATAGGTTATCAGAATTCTTCTTGCAATGAGTTGAGTCAGGAAGAATGGGTGTAGGAATTCCAGAATGGTCAGGATGCTGCATGAGTAAGTTCAGTGTGCCTGCAAACAGACTGATCTGTGCTACTAGATGCTAATGGTCATTAGACAAGGGCACAATATCTGGTGAGAAGCAAGACATTTAGAGCTTTTATGAAGTCCAGCTGCAGCAGCAGTTGAAAAGTTCAGAGACATTAAAATGCTTGCCTGGGTTTCAAGTTTTCTGAAGTGCACAAGTAGTAGGAAAGTAGAAGGAAGAATGTAGTATTTGAGAAAACTGTGTCTGACAGCATAAAGAGCTGCAGGAAAGATGCATTTGGAGTAGATGAGGAAGTAAAAGGACTACAGAGAAATAAATTTGTCAGCTGTGAAGAGCTGCCACCACATGGTTTCTTTTTATCTGCTAATCTTTATTTTGAAGCTGCCAAACTCTGGGGCATCTGCTGAGATGGGGAAGAAAAAAAAATAGGTGATGGAGAGTGAAAGAAAGATCAGCTGCTGTGTCCTCCCTGCCTTTGTTCTACTCCACTACAAAAAAGCTGTTAGAAGAAATTCAGGGATTAGTCACGTTATCCACAAGGTAATCTCTGTCCTCTCAAGACCTCATTTTAGCAACCTGATCATGGTTAAATATGGTTTGGGTGGCTGACTTGCTGTGGCAGGGTCTCAGGAAAGTTCACACTTGTCTTCAGCAATTGCTCATGGCCCTTAGTGGGGGAGTAATACGCAGTTGTCTGTTAATGGTATGTTTTGTTACAAATTAAAGAGGGATAAAGCAGGACCAGAACCTACAGGGTGGTTTTAGGCTGTCAGATCTGCATGTGTGCTACACTTGTGTGTATTTTTAACGGACAGAAAAGTTACTTTGGACTTCCATTTAGTTTGACGTGAGCTAAGAGCATACAAACAGCCACCTTATGTGACACAGCTGTAGGCCTAATAACTCAATTATGCATCTGAGTTGTCTTTGTCAAGAGATGCATAGCATTTATATCTGTAGTAGCAGCTTCAAATTAAGTGTTACCAGTTGAGAAAGATTAGGGCATTAATAAGACTTGAATGAAATGTTCAGCTAGCCCATCCAGGAATACATAATGTTCCATAGGGACTGACTAGGGATGCATTTGCTGGGGTAAATACTGCATGTGTGCATATGTGCCTGTGTCTATATGTATATACACACACCCAATCACACAGACACGTGTTCTTTGTGAAAGTCCAAAGGTAAGCTGTGGTGCTTTCAGACGGTTAATGTGTTGCGAGCAAGGTGTTTCTTAAAGTCGTATGTTGGCAATATAGATGTTATTTGTAGTCTTAGTTTGAGAGCCTTACAAGATCACAGAATGTTGGGGGTTGGAAGGGACCCAAAGAGATCATTGAGTGTCCAACCCCCCTGCCAGAGCAGGACCATACAATCTATCTTAGGTCACAGAGGAATACATCCAGACAGGCCTTGAAAGTCTTCAGAGAAGGAGACTCCAACTTCTCTGGGGAGCCTTTCCAGTGCTCTGTGATCCTTCCAATCAAGAAGTTTCCCCTTGTATTGAGGTGGAACCTCCTGTGCTGCAGCTTCCATCCATTACTCCTTGTCCTATTGCAGGGAGCAAGTGAGCAGTGCCTGTTGTGGTGTGTGTGTGTGTGTGTCCCCTCCCCCCAGCCCTCAGATAGTTATAAACATTGATTAAATCCCCTCTCAGTCTTCTCCAGACTAAGCAGCCCCAGGTCCCTCAGCTTCTCCTCACCAGGGAGTGCTCCAGTCCCCTCATCATCCTCGTAGCCTTCTGCTGGACCTTCTCCAGCAGATCCCTGTCCCTCTTAAAATGGGGAGCCAAAACTGAAGGCAGTACTCAAGATGAGGTCTCACCAGGGCAGAGTAGAGGGGGAGGAGAACCTCCCTTGATCTGTTGGACACACTCTTCTTAATGCACCCCAGGATCCTCTTGGCCACCAGAGCACATTGCTGCCCTGTGGATAACTTGTTAGGCACCAGGACTTTTATGATGATACTGATAGTTGAAGAAGCCAAGCATGAGGTTACAACTGGAAAAGGCTGTGAGAATGTTAGTTTGTCTGTTTTCCCATGCTTTCATTTGATTGAGTGTGGCTATTTTGTTGTGTTTTTATATGCGTTGAAACTAATCAAGGGAATAAAATGTAAGTGTAAAGGAAGCAATTTTCTACTTCCATTAATGATTCTTTTAAACTTGTAGTTTGCAATTGCTCTGTACAGTGCATGTGACTTCCAAAATGGTGAAGCTGAACACCGGAGAAGTTATGAAATACTTAGACAGCACTCTATCTTTATGCAGCAGTTTCTAAATACAGACTGAGTCCTTGTCATAAAGCAGTTGTATAGTTAAAATAAAACAAGACTTGACATGACACAGAACAGCTTGAGAGAGGCATGAGAGGGATTGGTGAGAAACTGAAGAACTGTTTCAAGTCAAGGATTTGAGGAAGGTTTGAAAGGATCGTGGGGATGTCCCACCCTCCCAGTTAAGTGGGGGGGAAAAAAACCAGCCAACCAAAAAACTCAGGAGTTGGAACTCTGCCCATTTTTTTTCCACTGGTTTTCAGAAACTTATATTTCTTCCTAATTTAGACAGTGAAAACAGAAATTATAGAGCCCAGGGAGATTTTCTTAGTAATATTGAAGGAATGAAAAGCTGTTTACAAAGGTATGCCTATGAGTCTAGATCCTCAGCCAGTGATGTGGGACTGTGCAGACAGTGCTATTTGGCCTCGTATTTGTTAGGCTGAGATTCTAGCTGGGCTGAGTGAAACGAGAGGCAGACAATGCAACAGCTTTTGAACTATGGTGCATTTAGCATCTCTCAGTATATTGTTGGTTCTCCTTTGTTCACATTGAAACTGGTTTTCTGCCCTGGAAGCTGAAAATTGAACTTGCAAGCCTTTGCTGCAAGTTGTGGTGCTCAGAGAGACAACACTATGAAAGGAGCTTATGCTGTTTTCCTGTGGAAACAATCCTCGATATCCTGCTGTCCTAGTGCTTGCTTGTATTTTAATCTGCAGATATTTTTGATACTTATTGCTTGCTTTTGACAGTATTTGACTAAACAATGGAAGTCTTAAAACAGACAAGTTTTAATAAGCTTTGAGAAATTGGGGAGGGGAGAGAGAGACTCAATGTAAATTCTCTGACTGAGAGAAAAGCTGCCTGGTGAACTCATTCTGTGATGAGTATCAAAGAGTCAGCCAAGGAGAGGAGTCTTGTATGTGTCCTGGCTTCTGGGAACTTCTTAGACATTAAAATGAACTAACCACAGCATGCAAATGTAGGCAACTAGACCTTGCTAGCTCTGGCACTCTAATGATATGTGAGGGGGAAAATGCCTGAATGGTTTAAGTTATGGAGGAGTTTGTTAGGTTATGGTTTGTTGGATTTGGTGGTGTGGGTTTTTTGGATTTTTTTTGTGTTGGTGGTTGGATGGTGTGTGGGTGGTGGGTTTTTTTTTTTTGTTAATAATGATCTTCCTCTCTCTCCCTGGATTAATTTTGTATCACCTTTCCCAAAAGCCTAGGGTGGAGCACTCATTTAGAGTGTCACTCACACCTGCCTGATGAGAATTGATTTGTTTAAGCTGTATCTGTTTACACCACTCAAAGATCTGGCATTGTTTTTGTTCTTGAGACTTAAGCTACCTGAAGTTCTCAAGGGAGCACATTGCAGGTTTGGAGCTTCTGTTAAGCTCAACGTTTGGCTGAGAAGGTAACAGGTATTGTGTTTTTAAGGTGGTCTGTTTTCACTGACATCTAACAGTCAATGCAAGCAAAGACAGCCAGGGGACGACTTTTTATGGTGTGTTGTCAGAAAAGGATGGGGGAACCCATTTGAACCCTAGTGCTGAGAAGGTGCAGGTCAATTGGCTTTGCCAAGTAGGCACCGAAGTGCTTGGAAGAACAAAAGCCCTGTCAGCATAGTGGACTGCTGTGCTGGCCTGGCCAGAGCCTGAGTAACTGAAGGAAAGATCCCAGTGAAGATGGGAGATTACTAAGCTGTGCTGTGCTGCCGTTCAACAGCTTTCTGCTATCTCTGGCTTAAAGAGGTCTGTTAGAAGGGGAGAAGTATGAGAAAACTTCAGATAGAGGCATCTGGTTTTCTGTGCAGTAGCAAAGCACTCATTAGTAGCAGATACAGAATCCTAATGTTGTGTTTAAATAGTGTGCAATCCTACCAGTGTTTGAAGTGGTTTGTTACTCTAGTAGAAAATGAGCTTAGAAGTAAGGCAAGGGAGACTTTGCATTGAGAGAAGCTTTACAGGCATCTGGAACAATGTTTCAGTACTTGAGTCTTTATGCTAGGATTTAGAAAACATATTGTGGCTGCTCAAAATGTATGGTGGAGAACACAGTAAATACTGAAGAGTGACTTTGAAAAGCAATGATAAGATGTGAATGTTTGGCAGGGTAACAACAGCAAAAAAACTCATGTGGTTAGTTATTTTAGAAAACAGTTTGGGCAGGGCTCTGCAGTGTTTATTCAAGAGTGTGTTTATGTATCGAAGGAGCTTGGCTTGCTGTCAGACAGGTGTGCTTTGCTGTGCTACTCCAAAATCATTTGATGAACTCATTTGCAGAAAATGCACCTGTTAATGCTGAGGCAAACTGGCTTGTAGGCTACAATGAAGTGACTCAAAGGTGAGGCATCTTTTCTTAGGCTGAGATTCTTGCTTTTGGTGTTGGGAGAGAGACTTCTGCCTTCACTGATGTTAGCTGTGCTTCAGTCAGTGTTGTTTGCCCTTCAGTTGTGCTCTGATTCCTGTATGTGTTACAAAGACCTTTTGTAATTTATCAATTATGAATTATTGTTATTCAGGACAGTTGTTTTATGGTCTGCTTTATTATCTTGAATTTCACAGACCTGTGATGATTAGGGATTTACCAGAGGAACTTAATGAATTTGTGACAATACAAACAATTACAGAGGTGGTGGGGAAAAAAATCCTTGAATGTATTATTTTTATTTCTCTGGAGTTAATCTTCACATATCAAAGTAAATTAACCAGAATGTGCTGCTTAAACATCTTCTGAATTCCCAAGTCAAAAGCTATTATGAACAAAATGTGATTCTCTTTATTCCCTGTCCTTCAATCCTTACTCGAAGTGCATTCCTAGTAAAGTCAGTATTACTGAACAAAGTAATATTCTGTTGTGGTGTTAAGGAAACTGTCCTATGTATAGGGGAAACTATTTCAGGAGATCCTGCCCTCAGTGTTTTGTGGTATGGGTTTTGGTGTAGGTGGTTTGTTGTTGTTTTGTGGTTTTTTTTTTGTGAACTAGATTTTTGACATTAATCTATGCATGAAAAATGAACAAGCGTTTTTCCTGCAATAAATGCTGTGGCACAGCCTGACACAGCATTCAGGGAAGGTCCAATGTTTTGTCTTCTAAATCAGTTGAAGACCCATGAAGATGTGGTGTGCTAGAATGGAGGGTTTGCATGCCTCACGTTGTCCATTTAATGCCCTGAGGGTTTTCCTTCTGTGTGGCATTTACTGGAGAGGTCATACTTGACAGAAGTGGAAAGCATCTCCTGGCTGAAGCGATATTTTTGTGTGTGTGTGTTAGTCTGGGAGGAGATGGATACAGAAATGAATTTCAGAGTAATCCTTCAACTGTTTACTCTGTTGTGTTAATCTCTGCAGCTACATCTGATTACAAAAGAGAATAAAGCCACCAGTAGGCTCTCAAAGTTTCTGCCATCTGTCCTGGTGCTTACCCTTCGTTCACTGTAAGGATGTCTGGGACCAGCTTGACAGGCTCCCTGTGTGCTGCACTCTTTTATGCTGTTCCTACCTTCTGTCTCTTGAGCTCTGTCTGCTCAAACAGAGCAGCATGTGGGTCTTCTGTTTCACCTGAACAGTGCTGATCCTCAGATCCTCTGCTTTGATTACTCAGCCTAGCAGCTTTGGATTTGGGACCTCCCTTTTGTGCTGTACCTGAAACAACATCTCAGATAGCCAGTTTGTAACAAAACCTGTTTCAGCAAGTGTGAGGCGTCCCTGCCCATGGCAGGGGGGTTGGAACTGGATGATCTTTGAGATCCCTTCCAACTCTGACAATTTTGTGAAGAGGAACTGTGTGCTTTCCAGCTTGGTGCTCACAGGCTGTTTTACCCTTGTTAGCTGCCCCATTAGCAAAGCCTCCCCTGTAAGCTTTGGTACCCTTTAGCTAGCTTTCTGGATTGTGCTCATCCTTTATCCTCATCTGACACTTGACTCTTTCTGTCTGTTAGGGAAATTTTGCTGGCTTTTAAACCGCAGGAGGAGGGGAGTGGTGTGTCCTCCTAGCAAGACAATAGCTTTCCAGCAGCTCCTGCCCTACTTAGTGGTGCCTGTGAGTTAGCGGAGTTGAAAAGAATATGATTACTTGTGATTGCTGCGGAGGAACAGGCTGTGGGCTGTTGGAGAGCTGAGCAAGGCGTGCAATTCACAACAGCATTTTCTGTGCTGAGCTACCTCCTTCATCTAAACTACATTTGTCAATGTCTTGAATGTAATAAACAATATATCATTAAAGCGAGCCATGACCTCTGTGGGCTTTTGAGAAAATGCTATCATTACTGAAAAGCTGGGTTAATCTCTCCCTAAATCCATAAGTGATTCAGGCTGTTACTGTGGTTTCAGCACTCTTCCCTAGAAAGCACAGACCAGGCAAGTGATGGAGATCCAGAAAAGACTCTGCAGATGCAAAACCTGAGACTAGTTGCTGTATTTTAAAATATTAAAGGAATAATTTATTAATGCTTTAAATATTTAAAATATTTAACCTGTATTTAAAACACCCTTTCAGCAACTCAGTCCTTTGGATTTTTTTTTTTCCTAGTTCCAGGTATGCTGTTATTCTCTACCCCTCCTCTCTGCCTTAGGCTATATTGAAATGAAGTGTAGTCCAAGACATGAAATTTGATGTCAGTGCTTTGGTGCAGCAAGACACAAATACCTAAAGGATTTTGAATTTCATACTGGGAATCTTGAAAATAAAGCTGTGGATTTAAGATAGGAGGCTATACTTAATTTGCATTATTCACATGACTTGATGGAAGGAAGGAGTGCCTTTAGAAAAAGAAAGATTTTTGGCTTGAAGGATTTTTATTTCCCCAATGGATACATTTTCTGTATCAGTTGAGATGTGGAAAATACAGCCAAAATTATTACAGATAAGTTGATCTTTAGGCTTAAAATATATTACCTGTGTTTATTGATTATGACTGACTGTGACAAATAATAGTAGGTGTAGGCAGTATTAAAAAAATGTTGTCTAATGTGCTCTTCATGCTATAGGGATGAGAACTAGAAACTTCATACCAAAATCTGCAACGAAAGCTGAAACACCCTGTAGGTTTTCAAGGGGATGCAGGACAAGCTTAGGGAAGTGAAATCCAATGAGTGTTACCAAATATGCAGAAATTCTGACATGAAAATACCAGGACGTGGGTAGGATATTTTTTGGGAGAGTGTACCTTGTGTTGTTCCTGGACATACAAGTTTGCCTGTGCCCGAGGCAGGTTTGTGGGCATGGCTGTGCCAGATCAAAGTTGTGTGCTCAAAAGCACCCTGAAATTAAAAGTGTTTACAGCTGTGGAAATCATAGAATGGTAAGGNGAAGAACTGAAAATCTTTATGAGAGCTAGTTAGGTCCTCAGTGCCTGAGATCATGTAAATTACATGAACTGACAGCCTTGTTCTGTGAGCTAAGGGAGTGCTGCTGATCTTCCTTCTGTCTTTTGAACTTTGATAGTCTACTGTCCCGTGTGGCCCGACAAAGCAGATCTTGTTTGCTGTGTATTGAATGATGGCAGCGGAATTAATTTCTGATTCTGTAACATGCCTTCAGATTAACATCAGATCTCTCATAGCTAATGGTATTTTAGCCTCTCAGCTCTATTCATAGGAAGAAAAAACTCCTCTCTGAGGTGTTTGTATACTATTTGATCTCATCTTCTTTCTTACATGCCATGCAATTGTCACAGTTTGACCCTTTAACGGAGAACGGTGTGAAAAGCACCATGGCCATGACCAACATCACTTCTTTTCAGCAATCAGCTCCTAAACTTACAGATCATAAATGAACAAAAAGGTGGTTGGTGTATACATAATAAGAGGAATTCAATTTTGAAGAGTGCTGTATAATAAGATGAAATCACTTGTACGGGGCTCATTTTAATAGGCTAAATGAGAAGTGAAGATTTAGGTCAGACTTCACCTACATTAGAAAAACACTGACTTGCTGAATTAGTGGGTAGCCAATCCCACTTTCTTGCATGGCATGAGGCTACAATGTGTCTCTGCACAGGGGAGCACTGAGCAGAAATCAAGAAATGTTTTTCTGCTGTATGTTTTGTTAGGGAGACTGCTTGCTGGAATGAGTCAGTTTGGTGTCATACATTGAAAAGTATGTCAGCTTGTGAAGGGCTTAAAGAAAATTAGGGAAGCTTAGTGAAGAATCAGGAAATATGTACTGTGTGCAGTTCTGGAGCCCCCAGCACAGGAAGGACATGAAAATGTTGGAGTGAGTCCAGAGGAGGCCACCAAGATGCTGAGAGGGCTGGAGCAGCTCTTGCTCTGAGGACAGGCTGAGAGAGTTGGGGCTCTGCAGCCTGCAGAAGAGAAGGCTTCCAGGAGACCTTGGAGTGGCCTTCCAGGATCTGAAGGGGGCTCCAGGAAGGCTGGGGAGGGACTATTGACAAGGGCTTGGAATGACAGGACAAGGGGCAATGGGTTTGAACTGGCAAAGGGGAGATGGAAACTAGATGTTAGGAGGAAGTTGTTTGCAGTGAGGGTGGTGTTATGAATATTCAAATTTTGTACTCAGGAAATATTAAATATTAAAACTTTATTAACACAAATTCCCATGCCAAACAAATGCACACCCCTAAACAGTGAACTATTTACAAAGTCTGAATATGCAGTCGGGAATCATTTACACAAAGGCATAAAGGAAGATCCCTTCAAAGTAATTTAGGGAATGAATAAAGAGATACAAATATCCAAGGGTGAGGAGCAGCAATCGCCGCTGCCAGCCACAAAATGGATTCCCTTTGCCCTGGGCAGGGCTATCGGTGGGNTGTTCTGGGGAGTTAATGTCTGCTTACTTGAGTTAACAAGGAAAAGAAGAGGAACTTTGGTAAATAGAAATATGGAAATGGAAGTGCAGATAAGAGGAAGCTTCACTTAAAGTGGTGCTTGTGTTAGTTACTCTCTCCTAGGGAGAATCTGAGAATAGTGTAATTATTCCTGGGATGCAAATTATCACATGGTAAATTTTATTTTAAGACTCTGGATGGATGAATTACAAAAGTGGTTATTTTCAAAGACTCTGCAGTTTAGGTAGCTTTTGTTTAACACTGAAATATGTTTAATACAGAAGCATTTTTAATTGCTTATGCTCATCACTCTTTATTTCACAACTTGGAGTAGGAAAATTATTGAGCCTCTTCCATCTTCATGTTTCTGCACATTAGGACAGACTAAAATTGTTGGAAAGAGATTAACGTTATAGGTTTCCATGGGACTTGAACTGTATCCATATTTTTTTATTTTCTCATAGAAGACTGTTTTCTGTAAGCCTATCTACTGAATTAAATTTGGCTTAAAATCTCTTTGGTGGAACTCATTTTGCTGTGCCCTGATGGATAGGATGTCTCTTTTTTTAGGGTAAAAAAGAAGGATCCAAGACCTGAAAAGTGCTTTCCTCCATCCTTGGCAGCAAATGCCATCCCCAGGCAACTGCAGAAGTGTCATCTATGTTGTATGCCACACTGTGTTCAAGGGCAGGCATTCAGCTGGTGGGTCTGAGATCACTGCTTGAGCAGCTGCTGTGGGTCTCTTCCAGATGATGGGCCAGATGGAAGTGTCTGGCATGGCCCGCAGGCTGTCCTCTGGGTGGTCCATGTACCTAGACAGTGTTCAGAGCTCCCAGGGTAGGCTTTTCCAGGGAACAAGAGTGGGTTTCCTAAACGCTTGCAATTCAGTCATGTAGGAATACACTTAAGTCTTGATTTCTTGAGAGCACTGGAGGAAAACGAACAGCATTTTCCTCACTGAACAATTAAGTGATTACAGATTTTGCTAACCAGAACTTTGCATTCTTACCCCCTACCCCCCAGCTACAACTGCATCTGCCTTCCTTGTTATCTGCCGGCCTCTTGCCTCTTACATCTGTGAACACACACAGCTACAGTCACTCCCTCTCCTACAGGAGCAGTCTGTGCCAGGAGGAACCCTTGGAGACTGTGGCTTAATTCTGCTTAGGCTTTGCTGTACAAGCCTGTTAGACAAAGCTTCACACTGAATTCACATTTTCATTATGAAAACGTGCGTCTAATTGGTTCTTTCAGCTCACTGAAATGAAAGATGGGTGGCATCTGGTTAATGAAGTCCATCATCCTCTCAAGACTAAAGGGCGAAGTATTTACGCTTTCTTCTATCTTAGTGTGGTGGCTCAGTATTTCTTTAGGGGTTTGATGCTGACCTGGAATTTTATAAGACACTTTGTGTAGTCAGTGCATAGCTCGAAACTGTTATGAATGTGCTTCCATATTGACGTTTTCTTGGACTTCAGTGGATATCTAAATACTTCAGCTGTGAATCTGAACTCACAGATAGTGATCATTTGCTTTACTGATCCTTTGTCTGAGTTCTCAGTACAAAGAGCCTAATTTAACCAGGTTTCTCCAATGTATTTTCACTGTGATTCTCTGGAATTTTAGAGCTTGGGTCTGTGATACTTTTTTTCTTTCTTTCTTTCTTTCTTGGAAAGAGCATTTCTCCAAAGAAATCTCTAGGCCAAGAGTTATATTCAAACACATCAGTGTTTCAAGGGGACAACCAACAAAGCCCAGAAGTCTGTGGGTAGTTGAGGAGTAGCATACATTGTCTGCTGCTATGCTGCAGAAGATGGCTGTGGCAACATGTCATGGGATGTAGTGTATGGTTGACATACATTGGCTGGCTTCAAACTTGGGACTTTCTTTTCTATAGCACAAACATAATACTTTTTTTAATATAGGCTGTATGTGTGTACACACATGAGAGAGTTGATTTTATACTGCAGCATCATAGAGAAGTGTCATAAGATATAATTAAGCAAACTGTAATTGAGCTACCACTGAGTGTTATAGTTTAGGATGATACATTATTGCCTTTTGGTCTGGGGCCAGTTCTTTCATGTGGTTTCCTGTCTGATTTCTTGCTCATCAAAATGTGATGGGAGTCTCAGGAGACACATACACTGCTAATGATGTGGTTGGAAGTCCAATATTTTAATGACTTGGAGGCATAAAGCTGCCCCATCTCCCTTATTTATTTAAAATATTATGTAATACTAAAGCTATGCTAAGGAAATAAGACAATGTGAAGTACAAACTAAAGCATCTGCAGCAAGGCTGAACTGTAGCTATCTAGGATTTTGCAAGTAGAGGGCATTGCAGAGGTTCTCCTTTTGTGTGTCAGCCAGAGCCATTTGGGTGGCAGGCTCCAGTGGGAGTGCTGGCTGGAGGCCGGTTCTAAGTGCTGTGGTGACTTCCGGATTTGATGGGAGTGCCCTGTTCAAAGATCTGTCCTTAATTCTGCCTAGTGAGCTGTGATAGACAAATTCCTGGACTGGTTTCAATCAGCTGCTTCAATATCACCTTCTGGGGTTGGTGGTAGCGAAACATAGCAGGGATCATCAGGACCTTGGTGGTGGAAAAATGGAGTCAATGAGTTACATAGGTAGAGAGGGACAGCAGCAAGGGCCTGAGAGGAAGGAGTGGAGAAATCTAGTGTCAAGGGAAGTGATGTTTTGTGCATGTGTGTTAGAGGATGGCAATGGGACCACTGACCTTGAATGGTGCTCAGTTTGGTATATATGACAGCTGTAGCTCTTTGAAATGAACCTGTTTGGCTGGGGACCAGTAGAGGCTTTCAGAGGAAAGGCAGCAGCACCAGTGGGAGATGGACAGTCTGACAGTGACGATAGACTTCCTTCTCTTCATTATGCCTGCTCAAACTTCCCCAGAACACTGTTTGTGCATTAGTATTGGGGAAAGTGGACATATTTACATCAGCTTCCATCTTTTTACACACAGGATTTCTCTGATGCAGGTATTTGCTACTGCCTAGTGAACTGTTGTGTGATCTGTTTCACTACTGTAGAAATCTGTATTCAGTAATCTTAAAAATGGGCTTAAACTTTTTAAAAAATGTATTTTCCTCTGAACTGTGATATAAGTAAAAGGTGGATTAAAACTTAAGAACAAATATCGATATATATTCTTATAGTAGAACATGTTACTCTTAAATGGCAGAAGTGTGTGTGTGTGTATATATNTGCAAATCACACCCCTTTAGCTTATATTTTCCACTACTTTAAAACCTTTCCTATCTCCTTTCCATGGCAATAGTATTTAGTGCTTGCACAGCACTTGACCTTCCCCAAAGCACTTTACAAATAAGAAAGAATAATTTTCTGAGGTTGGAAGAACTATGCAGTGCAGAATGTGGGTGGGGACAGCCGGGGCAGGAGAGCAGACTGCATCTTCGTTATTTCCTGTTTCAAAGACTATAGCAGAGGTAGCAGCTGCCTTTTGTCTTCCTTCCCTCTAAGATAACTCTTATCTTAAGGACTCCACCCTGTGTATTTCTTAAGGACTCTCTCTGACAAAGCGCTAGAAAGTTTTGCCTTCTGTGTACTTTTAGGCCCACTAAGGGCTTCTCTGGGAGGCTGCTGATGTAGCTGTGTTCTCAAACTAGCATTTCTGTGGTACCTTCCAAACAGTGATCTTGAGGAGTCAAATGAAGTTGTGATTTACCCTTTTACAGATGTATAAAAAGTTAAAGCTCAGAGGAGACAGAATTGGAAACAGCATATTGATCTCCTGGCAAATAGCTTCTCCTTAAGTGAACAAAGGAGGTTTTCTTAGTATGGAAAGTAGTAACATGCCTGGAATGACAAAAAAGAATCAGATTACAGGACAGGAGAGTACAATATATTTCACATACCGTACTCGGAGGAAAGGAGAAGCCAGTAGCTATGCCTCCTGAATTGGGTTAAAAATAAAATAGTGCATAGACCTGTGAATTGGGGTAGAAAAATGATTGCTGCTATTGTTGTTCAATGTCATTAGCAGTGGCCAGTAAGGTGACTATCAATGGCAACCAGTACTGTCTGGGACCCCACCCAGCAGCATTGCTCTGCCCTCTTTCATGATGCTGTGCTGATTTTTGCTGGCTGATCCCTGTTGGATTTGAGTTCTGTTCCCAAGCAGGTGAAGCTCTGTTCCTCCTGAGCGCTTCACAAGCACTGAAATGCTTCTTTGCAGTGCTCTTTTTCACTGGTACATCAAACCCAGAGCTGCTGCTGTTACAGATTTGCCTCTCCTCCAGCTGCCAATTACAGGCAAAGCTTTAGTGTTGTGCTCCTCTGCCTTTGAGGTAGGATGGTAAATGTGTGCCCTGGGCTCCCACAGCCCTTTAAGCTTCTGCAAGCTGGGCAGTCAAGTTCAAGCGTGCTTTTCTTTGTGCCTCTTGCCCCATTCTGTCTGAGGAGAACAGGAGAGTCATTTCCAGAGATCCCACGAGGGGTTGGAGTTGAAAACTCAACTGGAAAAGGGAAGAAGGTGTTGAGAAAGGAGGAAAAACGAAAATAAAATCAGAGAAGGTGATGTTAAAATATGTCAGACTTATTTTTTTACTTGGTAATAGGTTTTATTAGAGCAGTTCCTGGCTACAGTTTCAGAAAATCACATTGGCATTTAAACATTCTTTACTGAGAGTAATTTTTTTTTTAAATTTTCCAGAAACAGAACTTAATTTATCATAATCAGCTAATAATTAGTTCTTGGGAAGTCCAACTAACTTGGCTGATATTTATTCTTTTAATCATCTTTGTTAGCTACTAATAATCAGTATGATAAGTTATTGCCTCCCTTTGCTGTCTGCCACTGCAGACCTTAGTTGAGGTTTGGACTTCGTTAGGCGTTTTGCAAAGTAAGAACACAGATATGGCAGAGATAGATTAATCCATAGCCTGTTTAATCCAGCGTCCTGCCTTGTGCAGTAAAGAGTGGTAAGAAGAGTTGCAGATATGACTCTTAGATAGACGTT
This sequence comes from Ramphastos sulfuratus, assembly GCA_013399055.1. Lineage (NCBI taxonomy): Eukaryota > Metazoa > Chordata > Aves > Piciformes > Ramphastidae > Ramphastos > Ramphastos sulfuratus. The sequence goes on from WBNM01020776.1 coordinate 34,908, forward strand.
GGTTTTATTCTTTGCACTTCTGAGGTTTACTAAGGCACTGAAAGTTGAAATGGAGCAAAGTATTTGGGTAGGATGTTGACATTAAATACTGTAGTCATCAGCATTGTGTTCTCTGTAAAACAGAAACCAGTTTGGTTTTGATGCATGGGAAATCCTAGCTTTTAAACTGGGAGTGGGCCAAATATCTGCAGTCCCCCAGGGGTGATGACTCCAGCACTGCTCTGGGCAGACCATTCCAATGGTTGAGAACCCTCTCTGGCAAGAAATATTTCCTAGCGTCCAGCCTGAACCTCCCCTGAGGCAGCTTAGAACCATTTCCTCTGCTCCTGTCACTTGCCACCAAGGAGCAGTGGCTGCTCCCTCCTCGCTCCAACCTCCCTTCATGAAGCTGTAGAGAGCAATGAGCTCTGCCCTCAGCATCCTCTTCTCCAGCCTGAACAAACACAACCACATGGACAGACTGTATATGCTCAGGTTAGTTGTAAGTAAAAGCTCACTTTATCATTCAGAATTTAATTGTAGAACTCATAACCATGTCCCTTCAGGTCCTCTCCATTGTTGTGCTGCTTTCTGTATGCTGCTGTATACTTGTGGGTAAGTTTTTGTGGGAAATAAATGCAGCTAATGCAATTTATTTGTTTGTCTTTTTAAAAAAGCCTGCTCAGAATAGGTGTGATTAAATATCCACTTCTTCACTTCAACAGGAAGCAATTCTACTCTTGCAGTGTCTCCCTGCTCTGTGTATGGCGGCACTTGGTTAAGGTGTTACCTGAATGCTTGGTCTGACCTGACCAGCGGTGAAGCTGATCATCAGATTGCTAAATTAATGCATTAATTGTGTGAATGCTATCAACTCAGTGCCACATATTTGTTCTTGGTGTTTCTTATTGATGTGTTACTGATGTCATCTACCCAGACCTGAGTAAGGCATTTGACTCTGTCCCACATGGCATCCTGGTCACCAAACTGGAAAAACATGGACTGGATGGGTGGAGCACTGCTGGGTAAGGAACTGGCTGGATGGTGGCACACAGAGTGGTGATCAAGGGCACAATGTCCACCTGCAGACCAGTGCCAAGTGGCTCCCTCAGGGGTCAGTGCTGGCACCAGTGCTGTTTGACATCTTTGTCAGTGCCATGGACAGAAGAATCAGTGCANTTGCTGCTCCTCACCCTTGGATATTTGCAGTTCTTTATTCCTTCCCTAAATCACTTTGAAGGGATCTTCCTTTATGCCTTTTGTGTAAGCAATTCCCGACTGGGTATTCGAACCTTACCTAATTGTAAATAGTTCACCGTTTAGGGGTGTTATTTGTTTGGTGTGGGAATTCGTGTTAATAAAGTTTCAATATTTAATATTTCCGGGGTATTAAATTTGAATGTTCATAATAATGGCTGAGAGCAGCCCTGAGAAAAAGGACCTGTGCTGCCACTTCTCTCTTTAGAATGGTGCAGAGCTAGTGTCAGTAAAGGGATAAAAAGTTTTCTAGCAGTCTTTGTAAAAAGAAAGCTACTGAACTTAAAGGTGATCTCAGTTTACATGGCAAATGTTGCATCACTTCCCTTATACCAGTGAGGTGCCTGCACCCCTGAGGTGTTATGTGAGGGGCTGCACATCACTATGGGGAGATCAAGGGCTGTGCCTGAATCTATTGCTAAAAACTTAGAGCAAAGTAACAGGAGCACCTCTGTCTCTATAAGTAGAGTAGGAACTCTGAATCTCTGTCAGTACAAATACAGACCTTGGTAGAGCATGTGGCATGATTTTGGAAAAAGATGTGTGAACTGCCATGCTGAGATAATGGTAAGAGCTAATCACAGCTGAACAGCTTTAATCCACTGACTGCTGAAAACAGTATACACAAGAGAATGTGCGATAAAAATGAAATCAGAAGTGAATAAAAGGTTTCTTGCTTGCTGATTCATAATATAAAAAAAAGGCAGTGATGTGAGAGAAGAGAGTACACCAGCCAGATACAACCAGCTGGGAAGCTAAAACAGAGCTGCTTCCAGTATCTGTGCAGGACTGACTGGTTTCAAGCATGCTCCCTGTCGATGGGGACTTCATACATGCCTGTTGAACAGAAGATACCAGAGATTATTAGCTGATGCTCAAACATAGTGATTCAGCCTGGCTGAAATGTATTATACTATGATAACCAGTCTGGATATAGAGAAGACTTTATTACGGGTAGATTTGTAATGCTGAGGTGGAAGGTGTTAACCCTGTCACTGAAAATTTGTTCTCATACTCTGTTTACCTCTTTCTATTACATAGAATCATAGAATAGTAAGGTTGGAAGAGACCTCAAGGATCATCTAGTTCCAACCCTCTGCCATAGGCAGGGACACCTCCCACTAGTACATTGATATTATTTTTTCTTTTTCACACACATTGTTGGAAATCTGTTTCTTTCTTTACCTTTCCTTTCCCCCCGCCTACATTTTCCTAATTGACAGGGAAGTGAAGGAATAGTGGAAGTGTTGAATTGTTATTAACTGTAATACTGTCCTTGCAGTAAAAAGAAGCATGGTTTTCTTACCAGAACAAAGCAAACCTGAGAAGGCTTTGAGGAGACCTTAGAGTAGCCTTCCAGTATCTGAAGGGGTCCTACAGGAAGGCTGGGGAGGGACTATTGGTGAGGTCCTGTAATGCCAGGACAAGGGGCAATGGGTTTGAAGTGGCAGAGGAGAGATTGAAAGTGGATGTTAGGAGGAAGTTGTTTGCAGTGAGGGTGGTGAGACACTGGCACAGGTTGCCCAGGGAGGTTGTGGCTGCTCCCTCCCTGGAGGTGTTCAAGGCCAGGTTAGATGAGTCCTTGAGTGACCTGTACTACTGGGAGGTGTCCCTGCCTATGGCAAGGGGTTGGAACTAGATGATCTTTGAGGTCCCTTCCAACCTTATTATTCTATGATTCTATGAAACCAACCAAAAAGTTCCACCTGTGCTCTGTCTCAAGGTGTTTAAAGCTGAGCTTTATTTGTCATTGCATTTTTAACTGGAAAATTGGAACGTGGTCAGGCTGAGATGTTTTACTGAGTACAATGCCCCACCTTCATGGGGCCGTTGCTCTGATCAGAGCAGTACATCTGTCTTAAGCATTTGGTGCAGTGGGGCTGCAGGTGTCTGCATGCCATCGCTCACTGTGCTGATGAACAGGTATTCCACGGAGATTTGGTGTGTGAGGTAAGCTGCATGTGTGCACATTGCATGGGGAAGTGAACAACAACTCTTCATAGGGGATTGTTTTGTTTTCTTTTACAAAAAGAAATTGATGGAGCTTTGGAGAGACGGACTTAGTCTTTTTTCCCCACCACCCTGTTCTTCCTCCTTTTTCAGTCCTGTAGTCACAAAAGCAAATTAGTCACAAAAGCTAGGGATGCGCAGATGCCTTAAGCCTTCCAGTAGCAGAGATTTCCCTCCCCCTTCACAACCTCAGTGTATAGAGCAAGACCAATCCCCTCGTTGAACTGAATAACTCCTTTTCCATGCTGGAGGATCCTGTAAATCTCATGTACTCAGACTGGTCTGGCAGCCTGTTATGTGACACAGTAAATGACTCCTTTATGTAGCTGTGGTTGATCTCAGAGTGCGTAGCTTGTCTGGTGCCACTGCGAAATATTTGGAACAATGCACAGAAATAAAGATTCCAGCAAGGATCTTTACCTAAGTCTTTGAAATTGCAGAGACCTTTTAAATCTGATTGCTTAGACTGGAAGTATAGAAGACATGGGAATGCTTGGTTTTGTGCATGTCTGCATTGGTGTACATCAGTCCTTCAATAACAGAAACATTTGGATGTTTCTTCTCTTTGTCTTGTGAAAACTTGTTGGAAATAATGATGAAAACCCCCAAGCCTTTAAAACCTGAAAAGGCTTTCAAGCTCCTTATGCCTTCAGGAAGGAAAAACTAATTTGTCCAGGAGGAGCAGTGAAGTTACTTGAACATAGATTTGGAAAGAACAGAGCATAGATGTGTTTGTGTTGTGTGAGGTGTAACTTCTAAGTGTGTGTGTGTTTTTACATTTGTAGCCTCTTTTCTTATTGCAACTGTGGTATTAGTGTTGGAAAAATCCTAAGTAGGACTTCTGTTAATTATTAGAACAGGTAATGGTGTGCTCTTTGTTTATGGCACATCTTTTTCAGTAAAGAAGAGCAAGTCTGATATCTTTAAAATACAGTAAAATAGGAAAAAATGAAATCTGTGCTCTAGTCAAGACCAAGTGTAAGGTCCTGCACCTGGGTAGGCACAATCCCAAGCACAACTCCAGGCTAGGTGGGGAATGGCTGAGANGCCAAAGTGTAACAAAGCATACTGCAGCCCATCACATCAAGGTTTGTAATTGTTGCCCGGGGATAAATGGATAAAACTTTTTTTTCTGCCAAAACGTTCTCATTAAGAACATCACAATTACCAAACACAAAGAAGATACAATTGTCTTGTAGAAAACTGCTGCTTCTGTGGAAATGACACACAGACATCTTCAGACCAGCTGTTAAGCAACAATTTCCTTTTGGTTTTTTTTTTTTAAACTTATTTTAAATAAGAAGAAAGGCAGAATAGAAAATGAATGGTTATCATCTTGCCTTGTCTTGGAAGGCTAATAGGTCTAAAACTTGTCCTGGTTTGCCCCACCTTCTGCTGATGAGGGAGGCAAGGGCAGAGGAAAACAGGCTTGGGCCATTATGTCCCCTCCCAAAGTGATAAACAGGTACCCACAGGTGTTTATGCACTTGTGAGTGCTTTGCCCAAATAAGGTTAATCAAACCCTGGTTTCAGGGCACTGCAATATAAGAGAGATGTGGAGGTGCTGGAGCTGGTCCAGAGGGGCAATGAAGCTGGGGAAGGGCCTGGAGAATAAACTTTGAGGAGTGACTGAGGGGGCTGGGGATGGTTAGTGTGAGGAAGAGCAGACTGAGGGCAGACCTCATGGCTGTTTACAACTATCTGAAGAGAAGTCGTGAAGAGGCTGCTCCTGGTCTCTTCTCACAGGTAATTGGAGACAGAACGAGGGGGAATGGCCTCAAGCTGAGGCGGTTTAGATTGGACACTAGGAAAATTTTTCATGGAGAGAGTGGTCAGAGACTGGAATGAGCTGCCCAGGGAGGTGGTGGAGTCGCTCACCCTGGGTGTGTTTAAGGGTGGTTTGGATGTGGTGCTTTGATGTGGTGATCCTGAGGGGCTTTGCCAACCTGGATGCTTCTGTGAAAGCTATTCTCAGTCTCATTGTTTCCCTGATTTGCTCACTGATGGGCCTCACCCTTCTCCACAGAGGAAGCTTAACTCAGCTAGACTTGTAATATACTCTTAAGTCAGATGTGGTGCAACTCCTGTACCTGACTTCATTAATAATATGTTCTTTCATTCTGTGGTGGAAACCCACCTGAAATTCAGCATTGTGCCTTTACTTTTCATTTTAGAACAGCTTTTCCATAAAACATTGGTGACAGCAAATATTGCCACAACTATAAAATAGCACTTTCATAATTTCTTAATGTATTTGTTTTCATCAAATGCAGCAGATGTGTTTTACTGTCCCACTCGAGATAATAGCATACAGTACTTGTGCTGCCAAGTATTTACTATGGCAAGTGGGGCAGAGACAACTTAGTCAATTGTGAGGAAAATGAGGTTGCATCTCTGAAAAAAACACTTAGTGCTGACTGTGACACTTATTTTGGCTTTGGTGGCTGAGAGGGAATAATAATGGTCAGAGACACTTTTTAAAAACATCATTTGCATGCTTTTGTTTTTATAGAGAGTAGCTGACTGGCTTGAGTAAAACTTCTCTAACATGTGGGTTTTAAGGGTGTGTATGCAAGTATTGGATTTGTCCAACCCGAGTACCACATCAAAATGCTAACATTTCCAGTGTATGGGAGTACTGCTTTGGGATCTCCATCACTGACCAGCAGAACTGGCACACAGCTGCAAGAACAATTGCCAGCAGTCAGGCCTTCTCCACAGCTCAATCTCAAGCAGGATTGTTAATAGTTCTGCTGAGTTGTGTAGGATCACTTTGTGCACTTGAAGTTAATCATTGGCAAAGTGCTTTGTTGGATCAGGGTTCACTTCCTCAAAGGATTCCACCTCTATCATAACTTGTTTGTCTGTGTCTCTAACTTCCATTTCAGGAGGAATATAGTTTGTGTGTGGCTTCCTTTGATTAGTTCTGTTTTTATTTTTAAAAATTTTTCTTTCTCCCCATTTGCTTGGGTTTTTTTTTTTTTTTTAATTTTTCATTTCCCCCCTAATTAAAATTAAGGAAAGGTCACCTCAGTGCCAGGCATTTTCCTAGTCACTTATTTCAGATTGTTCTGCACTTCCAAATGTACAAGCAGAAAGTTCCTAGCCCCAGGGACCTGCAGCCAGATAAGAGGCAACAGGAAGCAGGCAGGCAGGGCTCAGCTGACCAAGCCCAAGAGTTGCTGCAGGAAGATCTTAAAGTTGCACATGCATGCTGAACCGGAGCCTCTGGATTCAGTTGTTTTGGTCTAGCAAAAAACCTGCTCACTAAGCTGAAACAAAACCTACTGAAATGATAAATACACTCTTGATATTTCTTGCTTCATATGAAATGAGAAATGTTATGAAATGAGTCCCAAGTTGATAACGTTTATGCTGCATTGCTCCTGTTGCTTGCAGTGGTGTGTTCCTAGTGTTTTTGAGTGTCTTCATGCAAAATAAATGTGCCATAGAGAGCAGCAGAGGGGTTGGAGAAACTTTGGCTGTTGGTGGACAACAGTATTAAGTGAGAAAATGTTTAGGATGCTATGTAGTCTATTTGAAATATGGAATGATTTCTCTTGATAATCTCACAATGAAAGTAAAGTGGAACATACAAATCAGTTCAGTTGACAAGCGTGGCCTGTCAGAAAGGACATAAAATAGAAAAATGTTCTAATGAACTGTAACTCTTTCCTGGGAATATTTGAGTTTACAGTACAGGCAAACATAAATAAAATCTTCTTAGGATAATTAATGTGATGTTAAGCCAGTAAACTCAGTGGAGTTTCAAGGCTTCATTTCATCAGAAGGTAGTAAATACATACCTCTGAAGATAAAAATGCTCAGTGTCTGAATGACTGATTTTAGGAGCTATCCTATTGTTAGCAGCATAAATCAGCAGAATGAGGCAATTTTGAAATAAGAAGGCCACTGTCTTCCCAGAATATTGAGCTAACTACAAACTGAACAGGTCTGGCTTTATTCTTTGCTTCCTTCCAATTTGTGGAATACTTCACACCAAAACCACCAAGGTGCATAATGCTGGAAAAGAGCCTGAGAGCTCAGACGGCATCATGACAGTTAACTGTAGTACTCTACGATTTGGCAGAAGACCCCTCGAGCTTGAGTGGGGCTTTACCTGGGAGTCAGTGCCCCTCCCAGCTCAGCACAGCCTTTGTTAGGCCCCACTCACGGTGCTGCAGGCTTGCACTGGAATGCTTCTGTGTGCTGCTTCCTCCGTGTTTGGAAAGGCAACTCCTAAAAGTTCACAAAACCACCTAAACTGGATTGTTACTGACCTAGTAGTGCTGGACGTGGGCACACCTAGCATTTGAAGGGACAAAGCTATCTTTGAGAGGGCTGGAGCAGCTCTGCTATGAGGACAGGCTGAGAGAGTTGGGGCTCTGCAGCCTGGAGAAGAGAAGGCTTCCAGGAGACCTTGGAGTGGCCTTCCAGGATCTGAAGGGGGCTCCAGGAAGGTTGGGGAGGGACTATTGACAAGGTCTTGTAATGCCAGGACAAGGGGCAGTGGGTTTGAAGTGGCAGAGGGAAGATTGAAAGTGGATGTTAGGAGGAAGTTGTTTGCAGTGAGGGTGGTGAGACACTGGCACAGGTTGCCCAGGGAGGTTGTGGCTGCTCCCTCCCTGGAGGTGTTCAAGGCCAGGTTGGAGGAGTCCTTGAGTGACCTGTGCTAGTGGGAGGTGTCCCTGCCTATGGCAGGGGGTTGGAACTAGATGATCTTTGGAGGTCCCTTCCAACCTTACCATTCTATGTTGCTGTGCATGTGTGTGAGCTCCAAGACAGCAAACGCCAGCAAACTTAGGTGTTTGCTGAAAGTTGCCTACCGATAATATATAGTGTCACACTTCAACATTATTCTGTGCTATTAGTATAGAAACAGGCAGTAGTAGGAGGCTATTACAAACCAAACAGCTTACCAATTTGTTTTAAGTATCCATTGGAAGGACAGCAAGTTTTGCAGCTGGTACCATGGTCTGTGCAACTGCATCACCAAACAGGCTGCAGATTTGGGTTGCAGCTATGGTTCTGCAGAATGTTTTGGCGGAACTCTGCAATGTTTGGGTTTGGTTTACAAATGGCCTTATAGAGGATTTCATTTGTACTTGGAAAGCAACTATTTGAGATGGAAATGAATTTGCTTTGAACAGAAGTGAAGGCAGATTGCTAGTCCTTTCTTCAGAATTACACCACTGTTATTTTGGGGGGCTCAGTTATTGTCTGAAAACAAGCACATTTTTACTTACTAGTGCATTACTTTGAGCATGTTTAAATGGAGATTTTCAACCCATGTTCATGAAATATTGTTTTCTGTTTATTATTTGCAAAACTAGCCAGTCCCTGTGAGGTTCAGTTGTATAGACTACTCCTGGTTTTATGCCAATCTCTGCAGACTGGGCAGGAGGTGTTAGGGTTCATCATAGTCTCTTGCGTTTATTCATCCACACATGCTTGTGTACGCAAGCTTAACATTCAAGATCTTGTGTGCATCTCATTGTACACAACTATGAGATATTTGCTCAGAAATAGGGAATTTGTGGTAGAGGTTACTGGGAGATTCCAGGTGAAATAATGCTTTGCAAAATTACTTGCATCTCTCTGTGCCTGCTCTAAAACTGAAACCATGGCCTGGCAGGGAGGATAAGATGTGTTTGGGCTTTTCTCTGGACTTCGTTGGGAGATAGCAGAGTGTTGCTGGCATCTTTTTCTAAGGGAGATTTTTTTGGAGTGCCCCAGGATTTGTAAGAAAGCACAATCCCAAGCACAACTCCAGGCTGGGTGGTGAATGGCTGAGAGCAGCCCTGAGGAACAGGCCCTGGGGGTGTGGGGTGATGAAAAGCTCAAGATGAGGCTGCAGTGTGAGTGCAGCCCAGACAGCAACTGTGTGCTGGGCTGCAGCAAGAGCAGTGTGGGCAGCAGGGCAAGGGAGGGGATTGTGCCCCTTTGCTCTGCTCTCCTCAGA